>PVIY010001769.1:77137-142172 GCA_004026745.1 Myrmecophaga tridactyla | reverse complement strand
AAGGAAGGAAGGAAGGAAGGAAGGGAAGGAGGGAGGGAGGGAGGGTGGAGAGAGGGAGGATGGGAGGGAGGCAGGTGGGAGAAGCACAGCTAGAAGAACAATGAAAGCTCTTCATGGGTATAAAGGTTAGTAGCCCCCAAATGTTGCCGGAAATCACAGAGCACTAGAATACCTCCCAAGTTCAACACAAGGTCCAAATTGAGAGCAGAATCCCTGTTTGGATTATGCGTTCCTGACAGTAATATGTAGCAAAGACAATTAGCCCTCACCTGGCATTTTATGGGCTCCCCTGCATTTTCCAGCCTTCCCTGAACTTAGGGCTCAGACCTTGTGACTAGCTCTTCCCAATGAACTGTAAATGGAAACAGCATGTACAGCTTTTGGACTGGTGCAATTAAGAGCTGGTGTGCATTGTCCTAGTCTCCCTTCCCTTTCGGGATAGATTTAAGAATCTATAAATCACAGATTCATCATTAACAAGATGGAAATGGCTGCAGGGTGAGAAATAAGGCTTTGAGGTATTATGCCACTGTGATATTGCATTTTATTTGTTAGTGCAACATAGCCTAGCATTATTCTGACCAATACATAATACCACTCCCTGGTCATGAACTACAGGGGTCACAGCTTTTTAAGTTAGATGATGGTGTTTCTGGATGGATTTTAAAAAAAAAGATTCATACTCTATCCCATGTTTCCTCGCATTCCAATTTGATTCCACCATTCCTTGCCTTTTAAATACAGAAAAACTCCATGCATTGCTTTATTTTTAAGTCTATATACCAAAATATATAGTTTTAGATTTTATTTTTAATATTAATTCAAACCAGATTGCAAAGAAAAATACTGGCACTGTTTAATCTCCCCATCTCTATAAAATCAACCATTCGCCTTGCTTATAGATACTGTATTAGATGATGGTAGGTTTTAAACATGCTTTTCAGAGCAACAAAACACAAAAGCAATAACAGAGGATGCAATTGATATTACATTTATGTATGAATAGGGATAAAGTTTAGTATCCTGTTTTCAAGATACTCCATTTAATTTCAAAGAACACTTAGAAAAGTGGCTTGGACGATAGATCAATTTTATTTCAGTTGCTTCAGGGGTAAATTTTAACTACCCTCTCATTTTTTCCATTAAAAAGGATGTAGAAAAAAATGAGAAAACTTCATTTTTTCAACCCTCTAGCATAAGTATTAAGGACAGCCAGAAACAAAAAGAAAGAAGAAAAAAAGAAAAAGCTTTCGGCTATCATATTGTTACAATTTATCAATACTGTCCCATAAAATTTTTATGTGACATCTCAAGATGTGATAAAAAAGTCATAAGTTTAAAATAAAATTGTTCCTCTAGTTCCCCTCTAATCAGTCTACATCTGAAGCTGCGGCAAATATTATACCCGAGTTCTGAAGGAAAATAGAAGTCAGGCTCAAAGGGAAAAAAAAAGAATAAAGAAACATATTATATATTAAACAGCATTTTTACTTAATAAACTAGTCCCAAGGTCTACAGAAAGATGACACAGTCTCTATCAGGTTCAGGTCAAATATGGTAAAGTCACAATTATTTTTCTAATCCTCTGACTCACCCATTCATGCGTGCACCCATCCAGCTATCATTTAGGTAACCCTCCATTCATCTGTCCGCCCACCATCCATGCATCCGTTTATTTTGTCCAACAAACATTCACTTAGTCTATGAAATGCAAAATGCTACCCCCAAAGAATTGTGTAACCTATCAGGTAACTTCAGAGCAAGGCGGATAGAATTATCACAAGGAAGAGGTACCAAATAGTGCTGAGAGCTGAGAAGAGGGGAGCAATCTCACAGTGGAGCTCGGAAACCCTTCATGGAAGACAAGATAGAAGGTGGAAGTAAAACCACAGCAGCGCCTAAGCCAGTGCTTTGCAGAAGAGGCTGAGGCAGAAAGCATGATTATTAATGAGTTGCTCCCCAATTCAAAGCGGGTTTTTTTAGCTGCCAATGTGACAGCTTCTGCAAACCACTCCTGGAAAGCTCAGTCAGAAAAAAGCAAGAGAAAACTTTTGACTGTTTACTAAAAAAAAAAAAAAAAAGTGGGGGGGTGATAAAATAAAATGCCTATCAAGGTGATAGGTTTTTTTTTTTAACTTTTTAAGCACAAAGTTCCACAATGCCCTTCCAAGTGGGGCCTGCAATCAAAATGTCATCAGCTTGCCTCCTCCCGTTTTTCCAATCTCTCGGGAAAATTGCTGCCTAAAAAAAAAAGTAGAACATTTTGACGTTATTTCTATGCTGCGGTCCAAAAATGTGGCATTTGTTTAATGTCAGCATTTAGGTATCATCCACATCAGATAGTGTGATTTAAAGCAAAAACCCTCAAGGGCTTGCTTTTCTAATGACAACTCAGGTTATCCCCCCACTCTATCTATCCTTCCAAAAAAAAAGGCCATTTAAAAAAATCCCCTGCAGTTGAGTATCTAAAAACTATATTGAACAGTGCCTCCAGGTTCCACTCACGGGACTGCTGCTAGGGACAGTGCTGAGTTACTATTGGGACAACACTGTTTTGTCTTCCCTTTTCCACTTCTTTCTCTCCTTTTTTTTTTTTTTTTTTTTTCGCATGGGCAGGCATCAGGAATCGAACCCAGGTCTTTGGCATGGCAGGCGAGAATTCTGCCACTGCGCCACCGTCACCTGCCCTCTTCTGTTTTTTTTTTAACTCTACAGAAATTCCAAGCTGGGAATTCTCTTTGCAAGAATGGTAAATTCAGCTCCTATTTTCCCATCAGCTGCACCACTACTTAATCAAGAGCACTAATCAACTGTGGAGTTCATAACAGATGTCAGCAACATTTCCTGTGTGATGATTGATGAATATAACTTTGGACTTAAAGCCCTTGTTTAGAATCAGATGACTATAGAATCCAGATTAATACCATATATATTTTTTAAATCTTCATTGTGGGAGCTAATAAAAGCTGTTCTCTCCCAGCAATTGTACTACACTGGTGACACAGGAGACGATTTTAGGCAGAGCCTGGATGATTTTAATAATTATATCCATTTTAACAAGCATTAATGGGACTCTTCTGTTAATGACAGCTGGTGCTGCTTTTCCATGAATGGTAGTGGTAAAATTTTACCTTCTTGTAAAAATTTCAATAAAAATGAGTTCTGTGTGTAAGTATTTTGAATAAATAGCCACCCAATTCCCCTCATGTCCCCCCTCCAAAAAAAGAACACTTGTCCAATAACCTCTCTCCTATCTAGAGCTCTTTCAAACTCTTCAATCTATGCTCTCCCTGAAAATGAAAGTTATTAAAATGCAGATTACCCATAAGCATCCTCCTTCAGACCATCCCCTTGCCCTTTAAAGATGCAAGCGAAACAAGTGACTATTCAGACACCCTCCCCTGGATTTTCTCTCTCTTAGCACTGGTCTGCATTGTCTAGACAGAGTTAAATCCAACAGGTATCTGCTTCATTAACAGTGTCTTCTCTTTTTCGCTCGTATTTTTACTTTCCCTTTTTGATTAATCAACATTGCTTCTTAGTAATAATCTCAGAAGAACATCCTGATAAATTGTAACCATTAAAGGACTTGCTCCACAGAGAAATGTGCTTGAAATGTTCATCAGATGGAGGGAAGACGGGGCCCGCGGTGACGTCGTTAGCAGTTATAATAGGGAAAACTAATAAGATGAAAAGCATTCATTTCAACTCAATGGGGAGAGGATTTTTTTTTAATTATTAAGTTCTTAAGACAACAAAATCACATTATTGCACTATAAAATTGAGCAAAATGCAGAAGGATCTCCAGCATAAACATAAGTAACCATATTATCTTGATTTTTTAAATCTTCTTTTAGCCCCCAGCTACACTGAGCTGTGGAGAATTTGGAAGCTCAGCTTTTATCCTTTTCTATGAACCCCCATTTCCATTCGCTTTACTTAAATTTCTTGTCAGTGCACACTATAACATGTCTAGGAAGGGGTCCAATTCTCTGGAGTATAAAGGTGAACCAATTTCATCTTTTCTGGGAATTTGCCATCAACTGTCCTCTGCAGAATTTCTGCTGCTCCTAGATTGAACACTTCTTAATGAATTTTTGGGTAGATTGTGTAATGTGGTTGTCACTGTTGGTTGTTAAGACAGCCTCAGGTGGGTCCTTCAGGCTCAGCCATGTTTGTTTCAGAGCATAACATCATATTCAGTTCAAAGCCAGCCCCTTTCCCTCCATCCCCGATATAAGAGAGCATGGCAGACCCAGGACGTGGATTATATCTGCTCTCTCTTTCACATGCCTCCTTTCTTCTTGACTGGTGATGAGGTGGAGAAAAGGAGAAGGGGTAGGCATCTCTTTTTGTAACCACCCCAGGATGGGGCTGGATCTTCTCCTTGGCTGCTCATAACTACTGATGTAATTCTTTGACTGTGGATTCAAAGAGTATGCTGAGATGGCCTAGAGGTGATGCCTCCACTCCTCAGAATGACATTCAAGGCGTCTGATTCAAAACTCTCTTTCCAATCTCAACTCCGACTCATCCCTCCAGGGGCACCATCCTCTGGCACTATGAAATCTCTATCAGCTTACCAAACATGTCCAGCTCTTTTCTACTTCAGAGCTTGTCACTACCTTCCTGTTATTAAGCTAAACTCACCCCCACCCACTCCCATAACTTCCAGAAGGCAAATCCAAGCCTGATTACCAAACTCTGAAATCTGTTCTGTAACAGTTGTGGTGTTCTTTGAAATGTATTGCTTTTTTGTATATATGGGTTTTTTTTCACAATAAAAAAAAAAGAAGTAATCTACTTTAGGAAAAAAAAAAAAACCTGCCCCCACTCACACAGCATCCATCCTATGGCAGCTGTATTCCTGTGATAGCTCCCTCCCCTTATCCAACATCCCCCTTTCCAACAGTTACAGCACCAGGCTACAAGTTTGTGATAACTCCTGGTTTAGCCTACCCACTTCTTGCTCCCTGGCTAGACAATGAAAATCTACCCTCCCCCTATGCCTGCCCACCATCCTGTATAATTGTACCCCTTCCCCTCTCAGAGCTGTCACCATCTTAGGCGTCAGCCTGCATGTGTGTAGCCTCATTAAAGCTCCTTTAATCAAGTTTTGGTCTCTTCTCCTCCCTCCCCGTCAAGAAGGCTATCACCCGTCCTCCAACTCAGATTGTCTTTCCCCACTTTTCAACTCTTTAAACTCTTATTTGCCCACCCAGGGAGGTTAGAGATGCCCTGGTTCTCCAGACAGATAGGGCTGAGATACTCCTGGTTCAGCGAGTGTTCTAGAATTCTGAAACAGATGATTCTATAGCTAGAAGATTTAAAACCAGGAGGGAAGGTGCAAGGGAGGTTCAGTGGTGGAATGCTCACCTTCCATGCGGGAGAACTGGGTTCAATTCTCAGACCATGCACCCCACCCCACCCCACCCAAAAAAAAAAAAAACCAGGAAGGAAAAAAAAATCCCATTTGTTTTAACATCACTTAAACATATAGGTGATTATTTCCCGCCCACTTGTCCACTTTTAGTACTTTCTATAATGCTGTTATAATCCTTCTATAACTGTGAGCCAATATAAACATAACAATAAGTCATATAAAAAAGAACCACCAGGAAGACATTTAATATTTCTTTCACAAGCCCAGTTATTGCTCCCACATAATGATGCTGTTTTCTTAAAACAAATAAACTGTAAAAATGACACCCTAATTGTTTGGCTGAATGATACTTTCTAGAGAAAATATACAACACACACACATGCACAAATACGGCAGAATTCCATCAAAAGAGCTCTCACATGTTGAAGCTGAGGCTTCATATCAAAAATAACAAAATACAATAGCCAGATGATGTTAAAAACACCTATTCTCTACACTGAAGAACAATGCAGTAGGAACATATTCAAAACTTGCATGTATAAATCACTGGCCTTTTTACAGGAGAGAGATTTATAATTGGCTATCTGGTAAAATATTATATTATTTCTCTCCCCTAAAATCAGGGAGGTTAAAATAAACTGGGTTATAAGTATCCTCCAAAAGTTTAAGGAGAATATTCACTTTAAAGCACTTCTATTTCTTTTCCTGAAATGGCCTTTCTTTAAGGTTTCATTATGTTATATTCAGGGGAACAGACAAAAATTGAAAACTGTTTTGGGCTTTTGCCTTCCTTAGAAGGTATAATGTATTTCCTTCCAATAATGGACTCAAAAGTGGCAACTAGGCTGGAGTCATCTGAGAAAATGTACATGAGCTAGGTAACTGGTCACCTTCACCCCTTTAAACTTTCATCAATGTGGTGGGGAGACCCAGTTCCCAAGCCCAGCAGAGCCCAGTGTGGACAACTAGATAAATCTCTGTTCTCCAGCTATCAAGTTTTTTCCTGCTGTGCAACTGGGAAAATGCAGTACAATTTCTATCATCAAGGCCAAAAACATCATAGATTTTTAAATTTCATTTAAAATTCAATTTTGTACTTGAGACAAACAAAGTCTTTAGGGGAACATAATGGCTTGGTGGAGCTATATGAATGATGTAAGATAAACACTGGCTATAACCAGCTTTCTGAAAATATGACAGATCTTTATTTACCACCATATGAGGTATGCATGTAATCATATGGACCTCGACACTGACAAACCATGGAGTGTGTATCCAAAATCTTTTCCAAGACACTACACATAGAATCGTTGGGGAGAAATACCTCTAGGGAAATATTACATGATCTTTTGAAATTGTGAGTTCTATTCACAAATTGCCTATGCTGCTAAGTGGCTGTTATATTAAAAAATAATAATAGACATTAAGTCTTCCCTCACACGGGAATTTTGATGGCCTGGAGGCCGTATAGTGTCATCAGAGGTGGGAGTTGAGAGTCACTGGCTCTGAGTACAAATCTCAGCTCTGACAACAAGTAAATGTGTTTTATAAAGGGGGGAAAATCACCACTTCCATCAGTCTCAACTCTTCAATTGTAAAGTCAGATGAGAATTTGGACTTTTCAAAATTTTGAAAATTTCAAAAGTTTGAAAATCCTTTGCTCAAGTGCAATTCTATGCAAGACCCCATAATATAAATGGATTTTAGAAATTTAGGCTCCTCTGTTTAAAGAGGAAAGGTTGGATAGAGTCCAATTCATCATGGGGAAAACCTGGATCTCTAAGGACCATGGTTTGCAATACTCCGGGCTCTAGTAGATAACTTCTCACAACCCTCCTAGCCCCAGAACTCTATATACGGGCATTGGCTCTCCATCAATCTAGCATCCTTCCCATTACTCTATTTTATATTAAAAGAAAATGGGTACCAAGCAATTAGTTAGAGCATATCCCAATAGGAAGTCAGTATAAAATAAGGCATGACAAAGAGAATAGAATATGGTAGACTGAGATTCAAATACTGTAATCAGTCATTCTGAGCATGTGATTGACAAACGAAGTAATGGCGTTACTTCCCTCCTACTTAAGCATTGTTCCGATCCAAGAACCTCCAGAAAAAGAAATTGGAATCTTGGCTGACTTATGTTCCAAACACTGACTGCCCCAGTTATTCCAAGGGCATTCTCCTAAACTCCTAGGTTAATCCTAGGTTTCTAAATTTTAAAAAGTAAGGAATGAGAGAGTCTACAAAGAGAAAACCAGTTGTACGGTGATGTTTAAGCAATTAAAGGTAGACAAAATAATCAGTCTGGTTATTTGAAAGCAAAACTGAAAAAACCCAAAGATTCAAAACCCAAATAAGATACTAGTGAAAACAGCAGCCCAGGAGATCAGAGCTCTTGATAAAGCAAATAGGATGTACAGTTTAATTTCTGCTTTACTGTCATATAGAAGATATTCTTATCCATCACTCAAAAGTGAAAAGCGTTGGCTTTGGACACTAGTTAATTATTTGATTGTGATAGCTTATTTCAAGCCATCCCATTGTTTTTAATAAGCTGGTTTTCTAGTGCTTTTATTTTGTAATAGCAATCTTCTGACAAAGTGTCTCTCCCATACTTGTCATTTTACAATGGAGTCTACTGAGAGGGGGGGCAAAATCCCACAAAAATAGAGATTTCTAGAGACTTCAAATATCTTACCATCTAACCTCAAGATCTAGAGTTCTTAAAAGTATGTGTGTGGGGGTGCGAGGGTAGTTCAGTGGTAGAATTCTCCTTACCATGTGGGACACCCAGGTTTGATTCCCAGCCCATGCACTTCCCCACAAATAAACAAGCAAAAGAAACCCACAAATACAAACAAGCAAAATTTTTTTTCAACTAATGGTGCTGCAATCATGGGATACTCACATGGAAAAAGAATAAAATGTGACCATGCCACACAGCATGGAAAAAAATGTAGGTGTGTTGGGGAGTGGCTGTTTAACAGCTATATTTTGATGTTATAAAAGGTTAGTAAGAGCCCTAAGGAAACATATAACTTCTTTATATATCTGTAACTTCTTATAAGTATGTATGCAGAATTAACTACCTTATCTCAGAAGCATTTCCACAAACCCTGGGATTCGCTCTCTATTTGGCTGATTAGTAGGTATCTCTGAGCTCCATAATTATCAGGACGACTGATTTAATGAGCATAGTGAGCAGCGTTCACGCCCTGATAGCAGATGTGGCGGGGCTTGTGGAGAAGCGTCACACTAAATCTTACAAATAACATTAAAATAACATCGCCACCTCTGTTTGGTCATGTTTCCCATACTGGAAGTGAGATTGTTCTTTCTTTTCTGGGTTTGCCAGCTGTTTTATCTCCCAGCACCTACCACATATTGCCACAGTGTTGGCTGCTCTCCTCTCTGTATAGCCAACCTTCTAGTCCACGAATCTTTTGTCTCTAACACAACACTGGCACATTTAAGGTTCTGTTCAGTCAATGTCTGTTAGAGTTGACTTACACACGGCTTTGCTGGTATGACAAAGTCTACGCAATTTAAAGGCCATGGCTGTCAGACTGAAATCACATAGAGCAGGTACCATATTTCTCTTCTATGTATCCCCAATGCCTAGTATGGGTCTAGCACACAGTAGGTGCTAAATGAATGTTTGTCGAAGAAAAGAAAAAAGCAAAGTAACAAGGAAGGGAAGGAGGAAGGAAAGAAGGAAAAATCTCCGTCAGGAAAATAAAAGCCCATTTATTGGCAGAAGGCACAATGACTTCAAAACAATATTTTATGGATCTAAAATAGGGTCAGCAAACACTTTTACAGAAAAGGGCCAAACAATAAATATTTTGGCCTTTACAGGCCATATGGTCTCTGTTAAAGAGCTACTCAATTCAGTGATTGTAGCACGTAAACAGCCATAGACAATAGGTAAACAGATGAGCATGGCTGTGCTCCAATAAAATTTATTTACAAAGCCAAATAGAGGGCCAGATTTGCTTGTCTGCCACCTACATAGGTGAAAAATGCAAAATAATACAGGTTTTAAAAGAAAACATGAAAAGTATTTATATGACCTTGCCACAAGGAAATAATTTTTAAACAAGACACAAAAGCAGCTACCATTGAGGAAGAAAAAAATTTTAGTGGATAACATTAGAACTAAGAACATAGAATACTGTATACAGCCACAAAACAAACAAACTAAACTACAAGGGCAACACAAATAAATCTCACAACATAATACTGAGTGAAAGAAAGAACATAAACAAAAAAGTGAAAAAAAGCAAGCTACAGGGTGAGAAGGAAATTTGCCATTGATATAACTAAAAAAGGTCATGAACTCAGAGGACATAAAGAACTCCTGCAATTGATAAGAAAAAGACAAGCCAAACAGAAAAATGGACAGAGGATAATAAGTATTTCACACAATGAAAGTATATCCAAATCACAGTGAAATGTGCAAATACGATCAACTCCATTGGGAAATATAAATTAAAATCATCATGGTGATAGACCACTACACATCCACTATTATGGCAACAATCAAATTAGAAAGACTAATAACATCAAGTAGTGGTAAAGATACAGACAAACAAAACACTCTCACACTGCTGGGGGAGTGAGCATTGGTACAATTACTTTGGAAAAGCGTTTATCATTATCTATCATGTTGACCGTACGTGCCTAGGTGACACCTAAGAGAAATGCATGCCCAGGGGTTCCAAGTCCCACATCCAGGAGTAGCATTATTGGCTGGAAACAACCCACATGCCCATCAAGTTTGAAATGGGTCAATGTTCTACAATGGTATATCCTAAAGCATTGACAGGCCCAAACCAGGCTCCACACACAGCGTGGATGGAATTCACAAACCTGATAATGAGGGGAAAAAAGCACCAGAAACAAAAAAGTTCAAATACAGGCAAAACACAGGCAGCGATTACGTCAGAGCTTGGCCCCGGGTCACGATGAGGGAGCAGAGAGGGGTCACGATTGTCGAGGGCGTGGGGGGAGATTCTGCAGTCAGGCCGCTGGTTTCTGGATCTGTGATCACACCAGTCCGGTATTTGCTTAATAATAATTTGTCCAGTTGTGTCTTTATGTTTCTGCACTTTTTCCATTGCTGGTAATATTTCAGAATAAAAAAGTCTTTAAATTAACTGGGGCCTGCCATCTTTGAAATGAGAGATTTTTAAGTCAAAATAGCAAGTTTCATAGAGCTCCTTTTTCCCCTTCAATGCTGCTGCAGCATCTTACTGGATATGACATTAGAACTCATCCTCTGTTTTGGTCACACTAACCACCACCTTTACTGAGGTCGGCTGTGTACTCTGCGAGTCCCGTGAAGGCAAAGACGGCATCTGTCTTCTGCCTCTGGCAGCTCCAAGGTCTAGAATGGCACCTGGCATTAGCAGGTGCTGCAATAGCACCCATGCAATGACTGCACATCAGGTGGTGCGCCGTGGCTTTCCCACTGAGGGGCGGGGTAGGCTTGTGACTACATAGGCCCCGTAGAATTTGGCAGAGGCGATATTATGTGGCTTCCACGCTAGGTCACGGAGTGCCAGGAAATGCTCCTTCCCCAGAGGCTCCACTCAGCAGCCGGCCACCCGGCTGTGGGCCGCCCGGCCACCCTGGGGCCACCCGGGTGCTCTGATTGGGAGTCTTGGTCAGAATGAAGAATCCTCCAAGAGGCTCCAGCCCCCAGTTATTTGGGCCTCCCCAGGGGAGGTATCGGACATCCTGGAGCAGAGACGGGCCTCTAGACTTAAACTGGAATCTGCCTACTCTGAAGTCTGTGCACTGTTCATCATGCTGCCATTCTATTAGGGAAGGGGGACCAGCACAGCAAAAGTCCTCAGAAATGCGTGTAGAAGAGATAAGAAAAGTTGCCTCCAGGGAAAACTTGTTGGGGACCCCAACACCAGAATCTCCGCAAGAGGGTTTAACGTGGACTCTGCCCAGCTCCCCCATTTTCTCACATGCACACTGTCACCCAGGACCCCTTAATGTATCATCAGATAATACCTGCTCACAGCTACCTTTGAGGGTTTTTATAAGGATAAAAGTGAGAGAATATTTTAAATTTAAGTGACAATAATGCCATCATTCCTATTGCTTCTTGGTCTGACTAGTTTCACATATACGAAATGTTTACAATCGCATGACACAAAGAGTTTTCAAAGTACTTCTACAACATATCTTCATATCTTAGATGAAGGCGCTATGTAAATTGCAAAGTATAATGTCAGAAAACATCGTTCCTGATAAACAGTGAGACAATAAAAGGTAAAGAGCATCAGTCTAATGTACCATGGAACCAAAATGAGGGAAGAGAGGAAAGGACAGATAGGAGGGGGGTGGGGGGAAGCGACAGGAACGTGGTTTTCCTTCTTTGCATCCCAGGCATGGAGAACAAGAGTATAGAGTATTTGCAAATTAAAAAAAAAAAAATCAGGAAAACATTCCCAAATACAAGGGGAAAGCTAAAACTCTGGAAATAGGAAAATGAATAAGGAAAAGAACAGGGCTGGACACAGAAACCTGAATGTGTATCTGGATGTTCTCTCTCAAGCCTGCCATTGAAAATTTGGAAAATCCCAGAAATAGCAAAAAATGACGCTCTTCCACAGTGCAAATTTTCTTCCCAACACTGCTGCTTCCAGGTAAGAGCTCAGCAAAGCTATTTAACATAGGCATGAGGAGAAAACCGTGAAAGCCTGTTGTCATATTTGTGGTGGCACATGTGCCATTCCCCTTTAGGAGGAAACCCCCGTGATAGGATCCAGTTTACTCTGAGGGAGTAAACCTCCCACAATGGGTGGTAGGGACCCTACTCAGTGGTCCCAATTCAAGGGCTCTCTGCTTTTCTAGGCTGTGGGAGTTTAAAATGTGCCACATGACTTGATCAGCTTCTTTTTTTCTTCTTCCATTGTGGTGCCGACCATGGAACAGACATGAGGTCAGGAAAAATGTAGACTAGAAACTTACTTTCTATCTCTGGGAAGATGGATAAAGATGTTCTGAAGTGGCTTTCCCTATTCCCCAAGGAACAAAAGACCATGAAGGACCCAAAGAGGAGTTTTAGAGGCCACTTTGTTGCACAGCTTTCAAGCTGATGTGTTTTATTCTTTGAGCCTTTTATGGTACTCTGGTCCTGTGAGGGCAGGAAAAGTCACTTTAGAACTTACTCTGCCATCTTCTGCTTTCTATGGAGTCTAATGGGTTGAGGGGTTGGGGTGTTTGCAGTGAACAAAGGATTTCTCACTTGATTCTAAGATTCCATTGAGTTCTTCCTATGACTTCATACCATGCTAAGTTTCCCGAATGACCTAGTGCCCCAAAATAGTTGGTTATCAAGAGTTATTTTGTTATTCACTCTAATATTCACTCTGCTAGGTTCTCAGCTGAGGATGATGACAGAACGAGTGTCTGCCATCGTGGAGCTCAGGGTGGAATAGCGGTGGCCGTACCCCTAGGCTCTGAATGCAGACACTTTTAGGCAGAGGGACGTCTGTGTGCCACAGAGTCACACTTCTCTTCATAATGTAGTTGCTAGGAGCAGTTGCCCAGCCAGAGGCTGCCTTTCCAACCCAATTTGCACCTAGATGGGGGCACACTAACTGCCCTAACCAAAAGAATGGGTTAGAGTGATAAACACTCCTTCCTGGGCTATCTGAACTTCCTACACAGTCTTCCCTGTCCTTTCCTTTTCCCCTCCACCATCTATACGTCAATGCCTAGGCTGACTGTGGGACCCATATCCTGAGGGTGGCAGAGCCTCTGTTACTGCCTGGGTCCCCAAATGACGCTATGGGTCCCTGCACTACCTCCCCATCATCACTGATTAGACTGTACATTAGTGAGAAAATAAGCTTTTCTACTAAGCCACTGAGCAGACAGCTTCAAGTTCATTCCCGGGTGGAGAAGGACAGAAAACAGACAAATATACAAGTTAATCCAAATTGGAGCAATGCTGTGAAGGAAAAGCAAGCATTACCACAATGGAGAGCATTTGGGAAGCATCTCTGGGGAGTTGGCAATTGGCCTGTGACCTGAGGGGTGTAAAGGAGCAGACAGTGTAGATATTTAGGGGAGAAGACTACAACTCTGGGAATAGCCAATACAAAGATTAGGAAATCACTGGGCATATTCTAGGAACCCATCAAAGCATGTGTGCTGTACCAGCTATGCTGGGATACCAGGCATAAACTTAGATGGCCCTTGGCTTGGGTCACTCTAACTAAGACCTTCCCAACCATTGTTCCAAGTTCTGGCACAGGGAACCTGAAGCCCTTCCCAAAAGTCCCAAAAGTCTCACCTGGCCATGGCTGTCCCTGGTGAGAACTGACCGACCACTGGAAGAATTTTTTCCAGCAGCTGCAGCCATGAGTATGGTTTTGGAACACTGCTTGGAATCATCTGTTCTAATTGGTGAAAATCTTAAAATTCTAATTTTTTTTTAAACTGGGAAAATTGCTACTGACTTGAGTGTCCCCAAGAATTTTGACCTGAAGGCTTTTCAAATTCAGGAAACCAATAACAGGCAAGTTGCTAAGTATTTCTTTAGCAAATAAATAAATAAGAGGCAAGGCAATAGCAATAACCTCACTACAGAGTATTTTCTCTAGTAGGGAATAGGAAATTGTTATTGTTGTAATTCGGGATTTGGGGACCACATTTGATATGAACTCTCCTGCCCTTACATGAAATATTGAATTCATTTCTGTTATCAATTGGAATATGTTGCTGTCTTATTCACTGTGAATTACCCTGGGTGAAAATATTTGCTATTTTTTCTCTTTCAGATTCTCCAGTGTCAATCGCCTGGGGGATAAAATGTCTGATTTAGTTATAGAGAAAATCACTGTTTTTATTTGATGCCTATTTTTTTTCCACGGGGACAAGAAAAACATTCTCACTGCTATCAATTTCTTTCAGAGAAAAGAAGATACCATTTCACTAAAATTCTATCACACAGTCCAATAAACGAGATTGCTCTATGTTAGGATGGGAAAAGCTCCAGGAGGTGACACAAAATAGAAAGGAGAAAGTGAGGCTCCAGCAAAAGAGAAGTTTGAGTAGTTCCCAGGGTGACTTCACAGTGATGGCAAAGGTTCCTTGGGGGTAAGAAGACTAGAGAGGAATTTAGAGGGAAAGATGTCAATAGAATCAGGAAACTGAGTTCTGGTGCTAACTCCATCCTTGGGCAATGCTGAGTATGTTACTATCTAATGGGGCCTCAGGTTCTTCATCAGCAAAATGGGTTCAGTTTGTTCAGTTTGTCCTAATGGCCTATGGTTTTTCAACAGTGTTTATTGAGCATCTACTATGTGCCAAGCACCATCCTAATCCCTTGGCATTTTTGAGAGAACAAAAAGATCAACAACTCTCGCTCTCTTGGAACTGAAGAACTTGTCTCTGTGGGGCATTTGGAAGGGCTGGGTCATGGTTCTCACCTTCATTTCCTGACCAGGACTCTCAGGAGTTACCATTGACCATGAGGAAAGTGAGAATCAAAGATGTGTTGAGGTGGTCAGGAAATAAACAGATAAGTAAAATAAAACACAAATCCTAGTGGGATCATGAGCTGAGATAGAAGATGGAGATATCTTCCTGTTCCACCCTGTTCCTCAAACCATGCCTGGAATGTGCTCAACTGAAGTCATTTCTAAGGGCCTTTGCATGCCATTAGCAAACCATGGGCCCCCCCACCTGTAAACTAGAATGCATCCAGGTGAAAGGGTCCACGTTGTTGACTTTGGCCAAAACCATGCTTCAGAAGAAACAGTGGGAACAATTGGGAGATATTTCATTTGAGCAAAGATTCTCATCAGGGAGTGATTTTGCCGAAACCTCTGCACTACCCCACCCCCGAGGACATTTGGCAATGCCAAGAGACAGTTTTGATTGCCCCAACTCAGGGGTGGGTGTACTAGCGCCTATTGAGTAGCTACCAGAGATGCTGCAAAACATCCTACAATGCACAGGACAGCTGGCCATAGCAAAAAATGATCTGGTCCAAAATGGCAACAGTAATGAGTTCAAGAAATCCTGAATCAGAGCCAAGGAAGGTAGAGAGCTACTTACTAAAAGGAATAAGGTTCTTTGAGAATGATGAAAACATGGAACCAAGTGCTCCATATGGAAGGAGTTTTATGTGGCAGGACATTTCAAGGCGGAAACCGTGTAGCAGTTATCAGGGATTTTATGGAAGGGACCCAAACCCTGAACCAAAAAGCATTTCTGAACGTGCACAGGAAGACAAATGGAGCCATGCACAGGCTTTCATCCGGTTTAAGGATGAAGAAACATCAAGAAGTCAAATGACTTCATGGGAATCTGTAGTACTCTGGGAGCAGAATTAGAATTAGAACTCATACTTATGGGCTCTCATATGGCAACTGAGCAAATACACCTATGACCTCTCTCCTTCGGCAGTTACAAAACGTATCTGAACGGGAAATAATGTCATCATTATTTATCCGTATAACACCTACCATGTTTAAGCACTTCCTATGTACCAACCTCTGTACTGATCTGCCTGCCTGTCTCGTGTTTAATGCTCTCAATAACCCTGTGAACAAAAGCCAGAATCAAACATTGTTGAGTACAAAAATGTTTTTTTTTTGTAATAAATGATCAGTTCTGCAACCACCCTGTTTCTCAGATGAGGTCACTGAGGCTTAGTGTCATTAAATAATTCCCCTGGGATTGCATGACGCAGAGCTGGGCCGTGAGCCCGGTCTGCCTGACAGCCAAGTCCATGTTCTCCTGTGTGCTCCAGCTAAGCAGAAGAAAAGGAACACCTGGAAGGTTTTATCATCGACAACCTCGCAAAACAGTATTGATACTTATATTTAAATGCTAGTGTCTATCTCTCCTAGAAACCTAGCCAGCTGCCATCCATCTGTCGGTGCAACCCAGAGGAATCAGCAGAGGTTAGACCATCGAGCTCCCTGCACCTAAATTTCTTCACTTGGAAAATGTAGTGATGACCTATTGACAAGTGCAGCATATGGCCAAGTACTAAATAAGATAATGTTTTTCCATCAGGGTCCAAAGGAAACAGACACAACACTTCAGGGTGATCCAAGAAGGGTGCCTTTACAAAGGGATTCATTAAAACCTCAAAGGGAAAAGATACAAAAACAAAAAATTCAAGGGATAGTGTAGGCTCCTGGGGTCAGAGCAGTGGTGCTGTCCTGCTGACTGGGAACGAAGGGGCTGAAGGAGGGATTGAGCCCTGGAACACAGAAAGAGAGGGAGTTGTGTGGCACAAGCCACCTTGGGGAGGTGTGGGACTCTTTGCCACAGGTGACCATGGAGGTAGGGGAAGGGAGTCAGGAGAGCAAACACCTGGCCTCACCCTCCTCCTTCCCTATGTCCCATCTCCTGCTGGAGCTCCCCATTGGCTGAGCCCAAACAGCAGCCCCAGGTGTGGGAGCCCCACTGACGTACTTCCCACAGTCTGTCTCCCCAGGGTGGAGAGAAGAGAGAAGCTTGGAGGGTGGCCTTGGAGGGACAAAGGCAAGATGCCAGGCATGGAAAAATATGCAACCTCCCTGGGATCAGAAGTAAGAAATGTTTTTAAAAGATAGTATTTTCACAGCAAACTGGGAAAAAGTATTTTAAAGATAATATCAGTGTAAGTGAAAATTTGATGAAATAGACATGTTCCAGAGGATTAAGGTGAAATTGGTCAATGTTTCTAGAAGGCAGTTTGGAGCAAGTAGCTAGAAGTGTTAAAATGTCCTTCTTCTTTGACTCAGTGTTTCCACGGATAAACCTATGATATTTCTATGCTGGAATATTCACTGAAGCATTATTTATGATAGTTGAAGAGCTGGAAAATTAAATGTCCCCAATAGGGAATTGGTTAGATAAATTATGGTACCTTCACATCAAAGAAAACTCCACAACCTCTGAAAACCATATTATTGAAGCACATTTAATGATATAATAAAATAGTCAAGATATAACATTAATGGTAAAAAAACAAAAATCAAGTTATAGAATATATGCCATGAAACCCAATCCCATAAACATATTTTGCATGTAAAAATGCTTGGAAATGTGTCTGAATAAAGACAGAAGGAAGTATATTAAAATATTAGCTGTAAGGGTGCATGGGTGGTTCAGTGGTAGAATGCTCGCCTGTCATGCGAGAGATCTGGGTTCAATTCCCGACCCATGCACCTAAAAAATAAATTAATTAAAAAAATCATTTCCCGAACCATGCACCCCCCCCCCAAAAAAAAATATTGGCTGTGACTACTTCTAGTTGGGGAGGGGGGGTGTAGGATTGCGGGTAGTTCTTATTCTCTGTTAGCCAAGAGAACAGAAATGAGAGGAAAGGAAAACAAAGTGCCTGACATTAGTATGCCCCAAATCACCAGGGAAATCAAGGTTTTAAATTTCAGATGAAAACTCTGCTTAAGTTCCTAATGCTCCTTAAATCATTAGGAAATTTCCCCAAGCAGGGAAGAGAATAGGGGAAGCTACCATAGTCCTCTTCCCTAAATGGGAATTATGAGATTCTAAAAACTAATAAAAAGTGTAAGTCAAATCTATTATTTCTTAATGTGCTGATTTAAAGTCAAGCTTTAGTTACTTTAAACGATAAACCCTGAAGTGAATGGCTCTATCAAAATGCACGCCTCCTCATTCTCATTAAATGGCACCTTTTATTGTTTGCTGGTCCCCAAAGCTGAGGCAACAGTTTCCTACGACAAGGAGGGTGAAATGTGTAAGAGACGCACGCTGGGTGTACTCTTTAGTTCTGCTTTTCTTTTCTGAAACTTTATCCCATGGGAATCAGCAAAGAACATGACTCTTTATGGGCTGATATTTGTTACAGAGGCATTCATAATAGCAAAATAGCAGGAAATAATCTAAATGTCCAACAGTAAGAAAATGTTGAACTATACGATGGTTTCACCAAGTAATGGAATACTATGCAGCTCGGCAGGTGAACTCACTGCCCTTCCCCCACCCCAACCCCACTACATGGGACATGACTCCCAGGGGTGTAAATCTCCCTGGCAACGTGCGACAGGACTCTCAGGGGTTGGAAGTGAGAAAGAATTCTTGACCAAAAAGGGGAAGAGAAATGAAAAAAAAAAGTTTCAGTGTCTGAGAGATTTTAAATAGAGTTGAGAGGTCATTTTGGAGGTTATTCTTATGCATTATATAGATGTCCCGTTTCAGTTTTTGGTGTATTGGAGTAGCTAGAGGGAAATACCTGAAACTGTTGAACTATAATCCAGTAGCCTTGATACTTGAAGATGACTGAATAACTACAGAGCTTTTAAGTGTGACTGTGGGATTGTGAAAACCTGTGACTGACATTCCTTTATCCAGTGTATGGAAAGATGAGTAAAAAAATAAGGACAATAAATAAATAATAAGGGGCAGTATGGGGGATATGAGATGTTTTGGGTGTTTGTTTTTACTTTTACTTTTATGCTTGTTCTTTTTTTCCAGAGTAATGAAAATATTCAAAAATTGATTATGATGATAAATGCACAGCTATATGATGATACCGTGAACCAATGATTGTAAGCTTTGGATGACTATATGCATTGTGAATATATAATATATCTTCATAAAATTGCACAAAAAATGAACTAAAAAATTAGATGGTAGATAACCCTACCAACCCACCAATATTGTTGACCAGACTTCCTTTTCCCAAGCATTATGTAGGTAACTCTTTTATTCATGAATGAATAAATGAATACATGAAAGAAACAAGTCTGAATTAATGAATGCATGACCAAATAAATGTTTACTCGCCTGGAGGTGTGAGTATGAATGAGGCTTTCTTGCAGAGCTATTTTCTGGCCAAGAAACAATTAATAGCAAAGCAACACAAGGCAATTTTGCCATGGGAATATCTGAACTACTGTTCACATTCCATAGTTTTCTAAGCACATTCATGCCTTGCAGCACTTTTTTTTTTCTTTCACCTGATGGGTTTAATAATATTTGGCTTTGAAGTACACATGTTGAATAAAGTCTTCAGCTGGCTGGAGGCACTCTGGCTTTGGAACTGTAGGCTGTGTTCCTGGGTCTTCTGACCTGGCCAGGGTTTTTCCTATGACATCTTGCCAACTCCTGGAGGCAAGGACCAGGGTGTCTACAGACAGAGTTATCCCCCTTATGATCGCCCCACTCTACTGGCTCCAGTCATTTTGGTCTTGCTTTCAAGGATGGAAGTATTAAGAGCACAGAGTTTCAGTATCATTTTGTTCATGGTCTTACCTAATGATAAATGGCACATTGATTGAGCAAAGACATGTTCCATGATTTGCAAGCTTGGCATTACTTTAAGATGGTCATTCCTGATAACTAACATGTTGATTATCATTCAACATTTACTGTTCATTCATTCAGTAAATATATATTAAATGCTGGGATGGTTAATTTTATGGGTCAACTTGGCTAGGTTATAACATCGAGTTGGGTGATCAAACCCTGGCCTCATTGCTGCTGGGAAAGTATTTCATAGATGGGATTAACATCTGCAGTCATTTGACTGTAAGTAAAGGAGACTCCTTCCATCAGGTGGGTGGGCCTCACCCAATTAACTTGACACCTTACATGCAAAGAACTGAGGGTTCCAGGAAGAAGGAATTCTGCCTCAAGACTACACCCTCCAGACTCCAGACTTCAACGTCACCTTTTCTTTTGCAAGGGCAGGCACCGGGAATCGAACCCATGTCTTGAGCATGGCAGGTGAGAATTCTGCCACTGAGCCACTGTGGTACCAAGCCAACATCACTTTTATAATCATTTCCAGCCTCCAGCTGCCCTAAAACTTTGCACTTTCCAGGCCCCACAGCTGTCTGAGCCAATTCCTTATGATAAATCTCTTTATATACAAATACCCCGTTGTATTTTTTCTTTTGCTCTGGGGAATCTGACACATGCCTGTAATACTAATCCCTACACAATGTGGAGGGGATGCAACAGGGTGTAAGACATGGAAGATCTCTGTTCTCATGGAGCCGACAGCCTGGGGGGTGGGGAGGGGACAATAATAAAGTAAAGGGAATAATCAGAATTCTCTGACAGAAAACAATACAGCAGACACTGGTGGTTGGGGAAAGCCATTTGGGGGACACTAAGATGCTTCCAGGATGAAGTGCTGTCACCTATCAGTCCCTCATGGATTACTCCAATGCAGTCACCTCCCCAAGCTCGCACCCAGGGAAAATGATCAATGAGGGAGTATAAAGGCTTGGCCATCTCAGCCAGTTGGAGACAGCTCTGGAAGACCATTCCAGCTCCAGCTCCCAGAGCTGAGCCCAAAGGTCTCCATAGTGCATGTCCTTCATGCTAAATTCCATCTCAGAGTTGGCATCCTGTTAACCATCCATAAAGGATAAGGAGACAGAGAGGCCAAGAGCCATGGGAAGTTCTGCCAGCCTGATTGGGGCATAATGAACAAATAGTAGTGTCAAGAGATAGGAGAAGCAGGCAGGACCCAGGTCACAGAGGGCTGTGTAGACCAGGACAAAGAGTTTTGATTTTATTCCAAGTGTGAAGAGAAACAAATGAAGGGTTGTAAGCTGAGGAGTGACAAGTGATAAATATTTTTAAGAGATGGTTCCAGTGACCTGCTCTATGTGAGGCTGTTGGAGGCACTGGGAATACACAGAGGCATAAATCGCTCTTTCAGCTATTCTCAATACATGAGTTGGACAGAAAGACATTCTTTAAGATTTGTTCCAAAGATAACTTTACAGAGCAAGAAGAAGGAAAATGTCTGGTATCTAACGAGCACCTACTGTTTACTGGCCTTAATAACCTTTCAATCAAGGCATGGCTATCTATGAGGGCCAAGAGAAAGCAAGAAACTGGCTCAAATTCACACAAATAGTTAAACCGAGATCCAGAATTTGAGTTCAGGTCTTCTGGCACCCCTCCCCACTTCAAGACCCTCCAAGATAGTCTAGGTATTGTAAGACCACTGATGGTCATAGGCATTTTAATAACCAATCACCATCCTTCTACATAATCCTCCATCCTATCAAACATCTGAACTTATACCAAGATAATGCTCAGTCTGGGGGCTGGAAAGGAAGAAACCAAATGGAGCTGATTGTATCCAAATTCTGTTCTATGTCCTGGAGAATCCCTGGCAGTGCTCTTCAGCTTCCCTCCCAGCAAACCCCGTCTGCCCTGTTCCTGAGAAGGGCTTCCACCTTTGGTCATTGATGACGAGGACACAAACACATTGTGTGCAGGATTGCAATAACCATTGCGTACAGGATTGCAATAACCATTGTGTGCAGGATTGCAATAACCAGCCAAGATGGCTGTTTCATGTATCTTGCAATTCCACCTATTGTAATTCAGTGTAAGTGGCTGAACTTTCAAGAGATTCTCCCTTTGCTTTCCCTTGATCAGGAGCAAGATAGCAAGGCAAATGCCTGCAATTGAAGGGCTTTTATGGTGCAGATGATGTGAAGGTCAGGAAAATGTAACTTATTCCCTCATCCTTCCTCCCAAGGCTTGCACCATGAAGATTTCTAATACAAATGATGTAAAAGGGCAAGGGCGAGATAAATGTCCCCTCCTCTTAAACACCCCTGGGAAAAACCAAGGGCATGGATGCATTATATCATTTTAGTGAGTGAGATTCCTGAGATACCATAAAACAAAGAAATAGAATTCCAGCTGCATCTTCACCTTCAATGAAACCTAATCAATGCATGCTCTTTTCTTTATTAAACACTAAATGCCTCCTGTGCTCCAGGTTCTGTTGTCTCACCACAGAAGTGCTCAGAAAATCCTGAGCGTGCCATCTGCGGGGCAGGAGAAAGAACTTGTGGAGGTTGCAGGGTTCCAAACTGTTGCAAAATCGGACTCCAGGCAGATTAAAATAGAATGCATATAGAGAGGACAAATCCACAATAACCTTGCATTGCCTTAAAAAGGCAAGAACTGAGAAATACCCAGGTGAGAAAAAATATTCAAGTTGCTGAGATTTTCTGAGTGTATTCTCATAAGTTAATAGATCATTTCTTCATTTTCTAGAATGGCAGACTCTCTACTCCAGATGAGGATTTCTTCGTGAGCTAGGCTACTCTTATAGGACTTTGTGTGTTTTATTTAATACACTTGTTTAACTTAGTGCATTATATGTCCAGAATAGTGCACTATATATACAATAGAGTGTAGTTTGAGGGAGTTTCATGAAGAGAACACTCCACAAAGGGACAAGGCCCAGCAGCCAGAAGTCCCCTTCATACCCTCCACCCCATCTCTACCCTTCCCCACCTCTTTCCCAAATGTAACCATGCTCAGAGATTCTATCACCAGAGAATAGTTTAACCTGTCTCTGAAGTTTTTATTAATGGAATCATATAGAATGTGCTCTTTTTTGCTGGAATTTGTTTGCGCAATACAATGTTTGTGAGATTCATCCATATTGTTGCAGGAAATAGAAGTTCTTTGGCATTACTCTATCATCTTCCCATCTGTAAGTACATACTATCCACCCTACAGTGCATACACAGTTCATTGTTTTCCCAGAACCCAGCTAGCATGAATAATGCTGCCACAGACAGGATTTGAAGCAAATCTTTTGAAGCCCAACTGTACACATTTCTGTTGGAGCAGAATTGCCAGACCCCAGAGGATGTGCACACTCAGTAGATTTTGTCAAAGAGTTTTCCTAATTAGATTGCACTAATTTACACCCCCCACTGATAGAGTTTGAGAGATCCTGTTAGTCTCATGATTTTTTAAAGGTTTGGCTGGTTTTGAATTTTTGTCAAGCAATGCATGTTGATAGTTTAAAAAAACAAATAATTCCACACAGTTTATAATCCAAAATAGCAATCTTCTGTACCGCCCTTAAGTTCTGCTCTCCAGAGCCAATCATTTCCAACTCTTTTAGCCTTTGCTTCCAGTATCTATCTTTGTGTTTCTACACACTCATATTTCTTTTTCTTAACTGATTTTTTTTTAAAGGATTCTCTACTGTTTTCCTTCTACGGAAAAATAAATTTTCAGCTTTCTCACACCCGACCTCCTCACCCTCCCCACGTGCGATTCCCTTCTGCCTGCTTCATAAAACAGCTTTATTATAATGTCGATTATATTAAATGCTCACTGTTTAAATTATTACTGTATAACTTTTATTCACAGAACAAACTACTAGAATACAGTGATTGCATTTCCTTACTTTTACAAATTTTTGTTTTCCCTAAGTTTATGATTGCCTTCATTTGTCATCTACTTAGTTTTCTATCACCTCAAACTCTTTTGTCAGAATTATAAAACCCCTCTCAAAAAGGTCCAGCTCCGTAAGGAATCTATTAGCACATTGAAGATTTGCTGTTGTTGTTTTTAAATGCCTCTGACCTCCTGCTTTCTGAGCCCCTGAACAACTGTCATCCTAGAAAATCCCCTCATCATTATCCTAGAAATTCCTCATGCCTCCTTTCAGTTGGGTCCCCATCCCCCCAAAATTTCACCTTCATGACATTTCTTGATGGTTTTTCCCTTACGCAGTGAAACAAACCATCCAGTATCCTCCAGATGTAAATATTTCGAGTCCTTGTATCCTGCCTTCACAATTGATTGATAACTTGGAGGTATATGGATATAGGTTAAAAACCATTTGCCTCAGTTTTAGAGATATTGTTCTCTTGATTTCCAGTTTCCAAGCTGCTGCTGAGACGTAGTCTTGTTCTGATTCCTGATCCTTCAATAGGTGATCAGTTTACTCCTCTCTGGAAACTTTTAACATCTTCTATTTTTCATTCCGGTGCTGTAATGTGGACTTGGTGTGGATTTCATGATAATATTTATATGGAATTTCAAGTTCTTCTGTTTCTCTCCCTCTCTCTCCCTCTCTCTCTCACTCACTCACTCATACACACACACGCAGAAACACACACACACACAGATTTTTAAATTCCTCTGCTGTGTGTCTCCCTTAGTTGGATGTTGAACCCACTAGATTGATTTTTTTATTTTCTTATCATTCCTCTCCTGTGATCTATGGCTTTGTTCTTTTGTCCTACTTTCTAGGAAACTCCCTCAACATTAATTTCCAACCTTCTTTTAAGGGTTTTTTTTTTCATTTCTACTATAAATTTTTAATTTCCAACAGCTCTTTGTTCTCCAATCCTTTTACTAAATACCATCATAGTTGGTTCATCAGTGAACTATCATCTTTTTCTCTCTGAAAATATTAATTATAGCATTTTTATTGAGGTGCCTTCTGCATGCTGTGCTGTCACTATATTTGCCAAGTTCATGTTCTCTGAGTATTCACTTTGGTCTTTCTCACTTGGGCATAAAAGCTTCCCTACAAAGTCTGGTGATTCCTGCACGTCCATTGATATTTAAGAGAGTGGCAGTAAAAAAGCTGATTGGAGGTTCTTTGTGAGTAGAAGGAGCTTTGATGACCACTGGGCCTTACTAGAAGGTGATTAGTCAGGGATTTGGCTAATTTATTGGAGGTCTTTCTCCAAAGAAATATTCTCTCATCCCTGCCAGTGTTCTGGAGGAGGGGAAAGGGACTGAGAATTCTTTCCCCCTTATTTCATTTTAATGCCTCAATCCAGCTCTCTAGCAGCCTGATGTCTCAAGTCTGGGCCCCTTCTTTTCTCTAGAAACTGTGGGTTAGGCTCTGTTATCTGGCTGTATGGAGTGCAGAAGTGCATCTAGGAATAAACTACAACATATGCAATATTAATGGTGTTATTTTCTGAGTTGCAATCAATAGAAATGGACATTAGCAATTCAATTATTTAAGTGGGAATTTAGCTATTTAACTTAAGTGGGAAAGAGGTTTATTAAATAGTGGGTAGCTCTTTCAATTTTGGGAAGGGTGAAAGCGGGCTCCATGCTCAGCTTCTAGAACTATACCCAAGACCACCCCACAGAACAGGGCTGATGAGGAAACCTTCACAGCCTAACCAGTTCATCCCATCTCCAATAGGTCTGCACCCCCAGAAAGGATTAAAGAACATGGCCTTTTCTGGGATACGTAACAGTTTCAAACTATCACAACTGTCCAGACGAGTGTAACCCTGAAAAACCTGAAGGTGATTTAGGACCTCTGCCCTCCAGAACTGTGAAAGAGTGCCTGTTGTTTTAAGCCACCGAGTTTGTGATACCTTGTTACAGTGGCAATGGGAAATAATACAGATTTTTGTACCTGGGACTAGGATGCTGCTGTAACAAATATCTAAAAATATGGACGTGGCTTTGGAAGTGGGTAATGGGTAAAGACTAGAAGAACTTTGAGACACATGCGAGAAACAGCTTAGATTGTGTTAAATGGATTGATTTTTTAAATATGGGCAATAGCGGGCAGGCCATGGTGGCTCACTGGCAGAGTTCTCACCCGCCATGCTGGAGACCTGGGTTCGATGCCTGCCCATGCAAAAAAAAAAAAAAATATATATATATATATATATATATGCTATATATATATATGGACATCGGAGGCACAACTGATAAGGGCTCAGAGGGAAATGAGGAAAATGCTACTGGAACCTGGAGGAAAGGTGAGCCTTGTAATATAGTAGGAGAAAGCGTAGATTATTTGTGTCCTATAGTTACGTAGAACGCAGAAATTGTAAACAATGAACTTTGATATGTGGCTGAGATTTCGGGGCAAAGGGTCAAAAGTACAGCCTAGTTTCTTTTTGTGGCCTCTAGCAAAATGTAATGGTAAAGAGAGAACTTGAGGGAAGAACTGTTAAGCAAAAAGGAACCAGGACTTGATGACTTAGGAAATTCTCAGCCTAACCAGATTGCAAAAGATGCTGAGGTGAGGAGACTCACTGTTAGGAAAGCATGCCCTGGAGAGAAGGTCAGAAGTGTCTGTGGCTGGACCTTTCGCTAGTGCAGGAGAGGTGTGGCATGTGACTCACAGGTCCCCTCACCCCTCTCAGCAGAAGTCAGGAGTAGAGGTGGGGTCCAGGAGAGATCTAGAGAGGGTCCTCCTGTCTCATGGCTTAAAGCCCCATGACATATACTGGAGAGCCACAAGGTTTTTGAGACAATTATATCAGCAGAGACACTGCAGGCTTAGATCAGAAGGGACAGAGATGAGACAAAATGAAGGAGTTATCAGACTCGCAGAGTTCTACAGGCCAGAAACAGGCTATTATAACTACTCGCCTGTAAACATGTATTACTCCAAGATAAAGGAAGAACCACTTGAGGATGGAGCCACAAGCCACAAGGATTACCCCAGAGCCAGAGAGGATTACTGAAACCTATTGGACTTGGGCTTGCTGGATTTTAATTGCTTAGGACCAAAGACTCCTTTCCTCCTTCCATTTTCTCCCTTTTGGAATGGGAACATCTACAATTAATATTATTCTGTTCCTGCCCCACCCTTGTATCTTGGAAGCAGGTAACTTGTTTTCTGGTTTTATAGGTCCACAGATGGAGAGGAATTTTTCCTGAACTGATTCATACCCAAAGTCTCACATCGTTGAGACTGATTTCAATGATGAGATTTGGGACTTTTGAGCTGATGGTTATTTTGGACTTCCATTGCTGCTGTAATGAGTTGAGTTTTGGGAGATGTTGGGATAGGGTGAATGTGCTTTACATATAGAGTGGATGCATATCAAGGGGCCAGAAGGTGTACTGTGGTGAGTCCCTAGAAGCTATCTCTATCCTAATCCCTGGAACCTGTGAAAATTCGTTAGGTGGCTCAAAAAGAAAAAAAAAAGAAACTTTGCCAATGTCATAAGTTAAGAATCTTGGAATGTGGAAAGTATCCTAGGTTATCTGGGCACACTCTAAATGCATTCACATGTATCCTTATAAGAGGGAGTCTGCGGCGGGCCACGGTGGCTCAGAAGGCAGAGTTCTCACTTGCCATGCCGGATACCTGGGTTTGATTCCCGGTGCCTACCCATGTGCAAAAAAAAAAAACAGGGAGTCTGATGGAGATGAAAAAGTAAGGTGAAGATGGAGCAAAGGAAGAGATGATTGGAGATGCAACACTGCTAGCCTTGAAGATAGGGGGCCAAAGAATCCAAGGAATTCATCTGTAGAACTGGAAAAGGCAAGGAAATCACTTCTTCCCCAGAGCCTTCGGAGAAAGCGTGGCCCTGCCAATACCTTGATTTAGCTCCATAAAACCTAGCTCAGATTTCTGTCCTCCAGGACTATAAAAGAATAAATTTCTGTTGGTTTAATCCACCAATTGTCTGGCAATTTGTTATAGCAGCCACCTGAAACTACATACAGAACTTGAAAGGGTCAATAATCTCTATCCAAATATAAGAATAAAACAAGGGAAGTGAGTAGCTCTAATGGAAAGGTAGTTCAACCAGCAATGTAATGCCCCCAGATACTGCACTTACAATTATGTTACCTAAAACACAATCTCAGATTCTCCCTTTTCCTTATCTGTAAAATGGGTTAATACCTGATTCACTTTATTGACTTGGTTTTCTGAAGCTCAAATTAGGAAACAATAGAATGCACAGTACTTTGTAAATTATAACAGACAAACAAAATTTCTAATAATCAGTTTAAATAGGTAAACTCATCTAAAACATTGTAACAAGTTGAAAGACAAAATATTAAGTATTGTAAATGTATGTTAGTTGGGCTTTTGATGTTTAAAATGTTGAACAATGATATCCACTTAAATTCACTTGGTGAAACTTGGAGGCTTGAGAATCTTGCTGATATAAACCTGAGTCTTGGGGAAAGAGTTGGTCTCTTCCTTTTATCTAAAGCCAGAAATTGTAAATACTTAGGTGAGCCAACAAGCTCATTCCAAGCTTTAAGTTCTTAACTACAAAAGACTGGACATAATATATCACATCTACCAGGCAGTATGAAGTGAGAATTAAAAAATAATAATTTTCCTTGGGAAATTAAACATACCCAAATGACACCGTCACGGTCCAAAATATCCAGAGAATGGCACTTAGTACTTCTTTTTGAAGGCGACTTCATCAGCAAAACAATTCACTAATTCAAGCTCAGCCTTTGTCTTGGCTCCAAAATGGTGTTTCCCAGCATAATTCCCTACCTCATTCACAAGCCTTGGCTGTGAAAGTGTTTAGGGTTTTTCCAAAAATGAAATCTATCCTCAAAGGGCCAAGACTTGCCAACATTGAGAATGCTCTTTTTTAAAAACATTACTTTGGAGGTCATTCCAAAAGAAAGGTTCCAAGAGATTCTGAACAACAATGACACCACCCCAGGGGGCTCTGGTCCCCCAGCCCACCCCAGGGACTAATGCAAGGGAAACACTGCTCACTTGCCAGGGAAGAGAAGCAGAAGCCTCTGGCAGAAATGGCTTGGACATCAGAGACAGAATGAAGCGAGTTAGAATCCAGCTCCATCACTCACCTGCTAGGTGACCTTGGGAGAGTCATTTACGGTCTCTGTGCCTCAGTTTCCTCCTCCATAAAATAAGGAGAATATCTCAAGTGGCCACATCATTTATCTCCAACTTCTGAAAATGGAAAGGTGCCCTCTTAACACTCACACCAGGCATAGACTAGAACTGTTATAGGTAAAACAGGATGACCCGGCATCTTAAGAACCTACTCCTTCTAGGGTTTTTGAGGGGGTTAAGTAATATAATGAGATTATAGCATGCATACAAGTTATACCAGATTTTTTAAAAATTATATCACTTGTTGGCGATGCCTGTTTCTCTCCATTGGGTCTTGCTTCCAAATGTCCTTAATTTACAAATCTGTGCAGGTCTGGCAACCTGCCTGGTCTGTATGATAAATGGGTGTGCATTTTACACCAACTGCTCGGCTGTGCAGCTGACAGATCCTTTCCTCCTTTAATCTGTGGGATACCACTGTGAAGTGGCAGAGTTCCCTTTGAGCCTGGCCATGGAGCAGGCAGCACAAGGTCCATTTATCATTTTGCTCTGCAGCTGTGGAACTGCTCTTGTAGCGGAGCATTCAGAGTGGTAAAAGGCTCCACCTGGGCGGGCTTCTCTTTAGCAGTTCAACTTTCTCAAAAGAAGTCAATTAAACTCAAACACACCCAACAGTCTGCAGGCCCCAATATATCCACGTTTCACTTTTGGATTGTAAAAGTTTCTTTGTAGAAAAAAGTTATTAAGAGCCATCTAAGTCCTGTACAAGCCTTAACACTCTTTAAGATTAGTACCTACATTGGGAACAAATACATCCAATTATCTTAAGGAGAAATCCATTTTCTCTGATGTGCTCCCATGCCTGATTAATCCTCTTTGGAAAACTTAGGCTTCCCTGAAAAAATTGCAGTAATAACAATAATAAGACCAGTTACAAAGGCACACTGTGAAGTAAGGGGAACAGATTCAGGTACATCTGCCTGGATTTGAGTCCTGTTCTGCCACTTATTAGCTGTGTGAGCTGGGGAAACTGCCTGGACCTCTCTGTGCCTGTTTCCACATCTGTAAAATGGAAATAATAATAGTATCTAATTTATGGTGCTGTTAAAAGGATCAAATGAGTTAAATGAAACATTTTTCTTTTGTAAAGCATTTGACACAGTCCCTGGCACATAGTAAACATATATAGGCCGTTGTTAAATCAATAAAATAAAACAGCATCGATTCCCAGTGCCTGTCCATGCAAATAATAAATAAATAAATAACTCAGCAAGCGCTTTATAACATCATGAGTTCCTATCTATTAGGTCTGTTTTGGTTTGCTAATGCTATGGAATGCAATATACCAGAAATGTAATGGCTTCTACAAAGGGGATTTATGAAGTTACATTTACAATTCTAAGGACTTTAAAATGTCCAAACTAAAGCATCCAGATAAAAGATACCTTGTCTCCAAAGAAAACCTTAATGGTGTCTGGGATTCTTTGTCAGCTGGGAAGACACATGACTGGCATCTGAGGTCCTTGCTCCTGGTTCATTGCTTTGTGCTTCTGATTCCAGTGGCTTCCTCTCTAAGCATCTGTGGGTCCTCACTTAGATTCTCCAGGTAAAACTCTGGGTTTTTAGCATTTCATGGGAAGGCACATGGTGAGGTCTGCTGGGCTCCTCTCCTGCCTTCTAGTCTCATACCACTCTTGCAGATTCTGTGGGTCCTTCTGGCATTTTCCTCTGCATCTCCTAACATCTGCATCTGAGCTTTCTCCAAAATGTTTCTCCTCTTAAAGAACTTCAGTAAATGAATTAAGACCCACCTTGAATGTGCGGGGTCACATCTCCATCTAATCAAAAGATCATACCCACATGTGAGTGTCACATCTCCATGGAAACAACCTAATCAAGACATCCCACCATACACTATTGGATCAGCATTAAAAGAACATGGCTCTTCTGGGGGCACACAACAGTTTCAAACCAGCACAAGGTCCTTACTGTGAACTAAGGTTTTTAAAGTATGTTATCTCATTATTATTCCATTTTGAGGATGAGGAAGTTGAGACTCAGTGAGGCTGAGTGACTTACCCAAGGTCACACAGCTGGTAAGTGGCAGAGCATGGAACGGGCCCCATGTCTGTCTGACTGTAAGGTTTTTTGTACTTTCTCCTACACCACAGATGAACAAACTTTTCCTGTGAAGCCCAGATAATAAATATTTAAGTCTTTACAAGCCAGATGGTCTCTGTCACAACTACTCAACTCTGCTATTGCAGGGTGAAAGCCGCCATAAGCAATATGCAAACAAATGGGCATGGCTGTGTGCCAATAAAACTTTATTTACACAAACTGGCACTGAACTGGATTTGGCCCCTGGGCCATAGATGCTGGCTCCCACTCTATATCAATTATCTTTCTGGTCAATCAGAGCTGTGCCCTTTGTAACTGCTGAGTGAGAGCCCTCTGATCTAGCTGCCCATGTCTTTAATAATCTTAATTCTATGTAACCAATCTGGTATCTTAATCAATATAATAAAAATGCTTTATTTGTACCCTCCCTCTTTGCTAGTTTCTCACCATCTCCCCCGACTCTAAACAACACCTGTTCTAGTTTTCTAGCTGCCGGAATGCAACACACCAGAGATGGATTGGCTTTTAATAAAAGGGGATTTATTTTGTTAGTTCTTCAGAGGAAAGGCAGCTAATTTAAGGTTCTTTCTTATGTGGGAAGGCACAGGGTGATCTCTGCTGGCCTTCTCTCCAGGCCTCTGGGTTCCAACAACTTTCCCTGGGGTGACTTCTTTCTGCATCTCAGGCCTGGGCTGAGCTGCTAGTGCTGAGATGAGGTATGCTGAGTTGCTTGGGCTGTGCTACATTGCGCTCTCTCACTTAAGCACCAGCCAATTAATTCAAACATCATTCATTGCAGCAGGCACACCTCTTAGCCGACCGCAGATGTAATTAGCAACGGATGAGGTTCACGTACCATTGGCTCAAGTCCACGGCAACAAAACAAGGTGCCTTCACGTGGCCAAGCTGACATCTGAGTCTAACTGCCACACCACCCAACCCCTACTCCTGCTCAGTCCTTGGGCTGCTTCTCTGTCCACACCCTGTGGGACCTTAACCAGTCTCAGGACCTTAAAAGCACTGATAACCCCCAGGTGTACATCTGAGGTCCAAACCCTCAAGAACTCCTCTGGTGGACCTTCACCTGCATTCTTGACAAGTCCACTTGGAAACCTAACAGGAAGCTCCAAACTGATACACGCAAAAGTAAACTCCTGTTCTTCTCTGACCCTTTCCCTCAATGAAAAACCCACCCTCACACTGTTTTCCCCATCTAAGTCAAGAGCTACAGGCTGCAGGCCAAAAGACACTGTCTTTCTTGCATCTTTCTTTCTCTCATACAACCACTCCACTGGCAATCCTAATGGCTCTGCCTTTGAAACATAGAGAAAATCAACTAATTCATCCACCCCCAACTGCAACAACTACTGTGTCTTCATCACCTTGACTGAATCATGCAACAGCCTCCTAATCAGTCTCTCTGCTACCACCCTTTGTCTCCATAAAGTTACTCACAATACAGCAGCCAGAGGGATCCTTTAAAAATATAAGCCAGGGCAGTGTGATGGTGGTTCAGTGGCAGGATTCTCACCTGCCATGCTAGAGATGCAGGTTCAATTCCTGGTGCCTACCCATACAAAAAAGAAAAAGTGTAAGCCAGATCAGGACTTCTAGGAAGATGGTGGAATAGTACAGGCTGAGTTCACCACTGCCTCACAGAACAATGAGAGAAGGCACAGAAAAATAACCAGGATTGCAGTTCCAGGTGCAACGGACCAGAGAAGGTCTTGTACATTATTTAGGGAGATCCTGGATGGAAAGGGGGAGAAATTAAGATGGAGAGAACAGGGTAAGTGAGCTAAGGCGTGACGCCACCAGGGACTGATGACAGCACACAGGGAAGTGCAGGTCCAAAGGGGCAGGCCATCCCTCTAGCCCAGCCTGCCCCTGCAGCTAGCTTGGGAGATCTTCCCACACCGGTTTGCAGCTGGGAGCTCCCGTGGGGAACTCAGAAGTATGTCCAGCCATTCACTGAAACCAGCTGCCCCATGGGGCATCTAAAACAGCCACCCTGCTGCTTTCCAGGGCCAGCTGCCAAGTGTTTGCAAGGCTGGCTGTGGGCAGAGGCAGCTGAAATACCCAGGCCCACAGCCTATGGTCATCCCAAGCAGGACCCTGGGGACCACCAGACCCATTGGGCCCTTAAGTAGAGGTGCAGACTGTTCACTTCCCAGCTCCAGGATTGGCTCTCAACGCACAGTGGCCCAGGCTGAAATTGCATCAGGTCTGCATCTTGCCCATACGGCTGCCACAGTCAGGGATAGGCAGGCGTGAGAGGAAGACGTGACTCAAAAGCACCATCTGTTAGGAAGTCTCAAGTAGAATTGCATCCCCTCCATGAGATCTGGGCCTTGGTATGGTGGAGAATTACTGACAAACCAAGTGCAAAGGGGGACCTTCAACACAAACCTAAGCAAATACAAAATCTTAGATCAGTGAAGGAAATCAACTTGCAAACAACCTTACCAAGTTAATCAAATGTCCTGAACACAACAGAAAATCACAAAACACATGATGATTCAGGAAGATATGGCCTAGCCAAATGATCAAATTAAAACACAGGAGGGGACATAGAATTTGGAACAACTAATCAAGCATGTTCATAAGGACACAAATGATATCAAGAAGACACTGGAAGAGCATAAAGAACAATTTGAAAGAATAAATAGAAAAATAGAAGATCTCACATTGATAAAAGATACTCTAGACCAAATTTAAAATATACTAGAGACAAACAACAGCAGATTTGAAGAGGCAGAAGAAAAAATATGTGAGCTAGAAAACAGGACTATTGAATCAAGCCCATAAAACAGCAAGAAAGATGGAAAAAAATGGAACAGGATTTCAGGGAAATGACTGACAACACAAAGAACACAAATATATGAATCATCAGTGTCCCAGAAAGAGAAGAGAAGAGTAAAGGGCTAGGAAGTTTACTTGAAGAAATAAGGAGGGAAAACTTCTCAATTATTATAAAAAACATAAATATGGCAATCAAAGAAGCCCAATGAATCCAAGTAGAATAAACCCAAATAGGCCTACTTTAAGACACATACTAATCAGATTGTCAAATGTTGAAGAAAAGCAAAAGTCTTGAAAGCAGCAAGAGAAAAGCAATTTACTACAGGTGAGGGAAACCACATAAGATTTACTTCAGATACTCAACAGGCACTATAGAGGTTAGAAGTGAGTGGTATGATATATTTAAGATCCTGAATGAGAAAGACTTCCAGCCAAGGATTCATTATCCAGCCAAGTTGTCCTTCAAAATTGAGGGAGAGAGTAAAATCTCCTCAGACAAACCACAGTGAAGAGAATTTGTCAACAATTCTCTTGTCGGCCTGCCCTACAAGAAATGCTAAAGGGAAGTATGTCTGCTGAAAAAAAGAGACAGGAGAGGGAGGTCTGGAGGAAAGCACAGAATTGAAGAGTACTAGTACGAGTAACTTAAAGGATAAAATGAGAGGGAAAGAAGAGAATATATAGATCTGACAAATAAAAACTAAAGGATAAGATGTAGACTCAAGAACTGCTATTAAAGTAATAATTTTGAAAGTTAACAGAACAAACCCACCAATTAAAAGATACAGATTGGCAGAATGGATTTAAAAACATGTTTCTTATATATGCTGCTTACAGGAGACTCCTCTTAGACACAAGGATACTAATGATATGAAAGTGAAAGAATGGAAAAAGATCTGTGCAAGCTGTAACCTAAAGAAAGCAAGAGTAGCTATACTAGTATCAGACAAAATAGACTTTAAATGTAAAGACATCACAAGAGACAAGGAAGGACACTACATATTAATAAAAGGGACAATTAACCAAAAAGAAATAACAATCATAAATGTTTATGCTCCCAATCAAGGAACTCCAAAGTACCTGAGGCAAACATTGGCAAAACTAAAGGAAGCAATATATGTTTCAACAATAATAGTGGAGACTTCAATATGCACCCTCCCTTATGGGTAGAGCAACCAGACAGAGGATTAACAAGGAAATACAGAACTTAAATAATGTGATAAAGGAATAAGCTCTAATAGACATATATAGATCGTTATACCCCCACACAAGAAATAAACTCTTCTCTAGTTCACATAGAACATTCACCAGGATAGATCATGTGCTGGGACATAAAACAGGTCTTTATAAATTTAATAAAATTAAAATTATTCAAAGTCCTTTCTCTGACCACAACAGAATGAAGCTGGAAATTAATAACCACCATAGAACCCGGATTTTCACAAATTCCTAGACACACAAACAACAAGGAAATATCCTGACCCGAGAAGAAATAGAGGATCTCAACAAACCCATTACAAGTAAAGAAATTCAATCAGTTATCCAAAATCTTCCTACAAGAAAAGCCCAGGGCCAGATGACGTCACTGGGGAATTTTACCAAACATAACAAAAAGAACTAACACCAATCCTCCTCAAACTCTTCAAAAAAATTGAGGTTATAAAAAAAGCTACCTAACACATTTTATGAAACTAACATTACTCTAATACAGAAAACTTATTATAAAGCCACAATTGTCAAAACTGCATGGTACTAGCATAAATATAGAAATACTGACCAATGGAATTGAATTGAGAGTGCAGAGATAGACCACCAAAATTATCTTTGAAAAGGCCCCAAAGTCTACTGAACTGAAACAAAATAGTCTTTTCAATAATGGGCATGGGAGAATTGGATATCAGTAGCCAGAAGAATGAAAGAGGACCCCTACCTTTTACCCTATACAAAGATTAATTAAAAATGGATCAAAGACTTAACTATAAGAGACAGTACCATAAAAATACTGGAAGAAAATATAAGGAAACATTTTCAAGACTTAATAATAAGAAGTAGCTTCTTAAACTTTACACTTAAAGCACAAACAATGAGAGAAAAAAATAGATAAATGGGAACTTATCAAAATCAATGCTTCTGTGCCTCAAAAGACTTTGTCAAAAAGGTGAAGAGGCAGCCAAGTCAATGGGCAAAAATATTTGAAAACCACATATTGGACAAAGGTGTGATATCCTGTGTATATAAAGAATTATAGAACTCAACAACAAAAGAACAAACAACCCTATTATTAAGTGGGCAAAGTTTTTCCAAAGAGCAAATACAAATAGCTAAAAAGCACATGAAGACAAACTCATCTTCATTAGCTATAATGGAAATGCAAATCAAGACTAAAATGAGATATCACCTCAAATCTATAAGAATGGCTGCTATTAAACAAACAGAAAACTATAAATGTTGGAGAGAATATGGAGAAATTGGAACACATTCACTGTTAGTGGGAATGCATAATGGTGCAGCCGCTGTGAAAGACAGTTTTGTGGTTCTTCAGAAAACTAAAATTGAGTTGCCCTACAACACAGCAATGCCAATACTCAGTACATACCCAGAAGAGCTGAAAGCAGTGACACGAACAGATATTTGCAAACTGATGTTCATAGCAGCATTATTCACAATTGCCAAAAGATGAAACAATCCAAGTGCCTATCCACAGACAAGTGGATAAAGAAAATGTGACAAATACATATGATGGAATATTATGCAGCAGTAAAACAAAATGAGGTCCTGAAGCATACATCAACATGAATGAAACTTGAGGACATAATGTTAAGTGAAATAAGTCAGACACAAAAGGATAGATAGTGTATGATTTCACTAATATGACTCTGGTAATGGTAAAATCAAAGGTTTACAATGTAAAATAGAGGGGATTTAGAGCTACACAGAAGCTAGAGATGGGCAAATGGTTACCCAATGAAGTTGAACTTAAATGTAAAGGAATGGATAGAAGTGAAGGTACTTGTTTAATGGAGTTATAAGTAACTTTTCTATATTGAAGGTGAATAGGATTGACAGGGGTCATACAGAGTCATGTATCCCACCAATTGACTCTACAATTATAAATAAGTTCTTCCACAAACAACTTCAAATATTTGATCTTGTACAAAGAATCAACAATAGAGGGGTTTGCCAGTTTGAATCTGTTGGATACCCCAGAAAAGCTATGTCCTTTAATCTTCATTTAGTATTGCTGAATGGGAGCTTTTTTATTGTTTCCATGGAGATGTGACCCACCCAATTGTGGGTGGTAACTTTTGATCGGATGGTTTCCATGGAGATCTGTCTCCACCCATTCAAGGTGTGGTTGCTTACTGGAGCCTTTTAAGAGGGAACCACTTTGGAAAAAGCTTTAGACAAGAGCCACCAGAACCAACAGAGCTAATAGAATGGACAGAGCCCTAGGGAAGCCATTGAAAATCCCTGGAGAGAAAGCCAGCAGATATTGCCATGTGCCTTTCCAACTGAGAGAGAAACCCCAAACACCATCGGCCTTCTCAATCCAAGATACCTTTCTCTGGATGCCTTAATTTGGACACTCTTATAGCCTTCCCTTAGTTTGGACATTTTCATGGCCTTAGAACTGTAAACTTGCAACTTAATAAATTCCCCTTTTTAAAAGTCATTCCATTTCTGGTATATTAAATTCTGACCGCTTTCAAAACTAAAACAAGTGGTATAGGGAGAAAACTACTATTGCATGCTATAGCCTATAGTTAACATGTAGACCTATAACTACGTAACAGGTAGTTAATAGTGCCAGAGTAATACCAGGAATAAATAATTGAGGAGGAGAGACAACAGTTAAGGGGAGGTTTAGATTTGATATTTGGTAAGGCTGTGCTTATCTGTTCTTTTTCTCTTTAGACCAATGAAAATGATCTAAAATTGAGAGTCCAGATACTATAAGACATGGATTATTTATTTTGGACATTATCCATGATGCCCAATAAATGGAGGGGACCAAGGGGTACAATGACTGAGAAGCAGAATGGCAAACTGTGATGTATACTCATGATGGAATATAATACAGCTATAAAAAAAATGAATGAAGTCATGAGGCATGCAACGAAGAGAGTGAGTCTTGGGGACATTGTATTGTATCAAATAAGCCAGAAACAAAAGAACAAATATGGTACGGTCTCTTTTAGAAAATACTTACAGGAAAACAGGAGCCTAGATTGTGAGCACTGATAGCAGCCACACTGAGTCCAGAGTTGTAAGTGTATTTCTGATTCTGAGATGCTGGGCTATATGTGTACATGTTGGTACTTCCCTGGAACTTTGGCTACCTCCGTGACACCTAAGACTCACAACTGGAGATCTGCAGCTCTGAAAGTCAGTGTTGCTACATACAGCAACTATTAAAGTAACGAAAAAAAAGGTCAGGTTTCAATTAGAGATAAAAATGAAGTTAATTTGGTTGGGCCTAAGGTAAACCCCAACAGGGCAAAGATGCTAGTGTGTGTGATCTAGAGCTCCATCTGCTGCATGAGACCAAAGGCAGAGAGGTTTATTGTGTCAAGACCCTCACCTTTCTGTAACACACAACCTGAATCAGCCTGCCTGGAGAGCTCATTTAAACGACACAAGCACATGGAGCCCAGAATGGGAATGAAGCCTTGACATTCTTTATAGCTCAATGTAATGCCCAGACACACCCCGGACTATGGTGGGCTGCTAAGTAAAAAGTATTGGTAGAGTCCTTTGAGGGACTGGAGAAACAAATTGAAGGTACTAAGGTTTCTTACTTGGGATACCCCTGATACTCTTTCAAACAATAGGGACTCCCAAGAAAATAGGCCACACACTTGATTTTGAGGCTTGCACTCATGAAACTCATTTCTGTAGTGGAGAAGCTAAGGTTCTCTATATTTATGCTTAGGAGTTGCCTCCAGGAAACCTCTTTGGTAGTTCAAATGCAGCCTCTCTCTCTCTCTCTCTCTCTCTAAGCCCAACTCTGCAAGGAATATTGCTACCCTCCCCACTCACTACGTGGGGCATGACATTCAGGGGTGTGAGTCTCTCTGGCAATATGGGGCATGACTCCCAGGGAAGAGCCTGGCTCTGACACCATGGGACTGATAATGCCTTCTGTACCAAAAGGGGGGAAAGAAACGTAACAAAATAAGGTATCAGGGCTAAGAGAGTTTAAATGGAGCTATGAGGCTATTCTGGACGCTACTCTTATGCAAGCCTAAACTATATAATGCTAATTGCCATGGTTTGCCAACCTCAACCAACATCATTCCTGCTAGCCCTAAGGAACACCCAGGGCTCTATCTGAAATTTTCCAGAAGTTTCATGCACTAAGTTTACTTTTCAGAAACCTAAAACTTTCAGATGGTTCCTAGGCCAGATAAGTCATGAAGCCCAGAGGCACCAGTCTCTCCAAGAGCATCATTAATTCCATCCCCTATTCCATATTGTCGACATCTCTTTTCCACATGAAAAAGTTAGGCTGCTCAGAGCCCAAATATCCCTAAAGAGTGGGGAAAGGATCAAAGGAGAAAGATGAGTTATAACAGAGAAGTTACGATTTAACAAATGAATATGACTGCTGAATCATTATATTTCTGTTTAGTCTCCAGTGCCTTGGAGCAGTTGGAAGGAAAAAGTTGAAATTGTGAATATCAAACTTTGAAAGCTGCTCTATAACTACTTGTTAAAATGTATTTTTAAATCAATTCTTTTTTGTATATATGTTGCATCTCAATGTAAAATGTTAAAAAGAAGTAAGCCATTGTTTGCCGGTGCCACCCATGCAAAAAAAGTGAGCCAGATCTTATCACCAATAATAGCCCATCTCACATGGAGTCTAAGCCCGTGGCCTCACCATCACCCCTCCACTTCTCTGAACTCATCTCTCTCCACTGCTCACTCCACCGCAGCAACCCTGGACTTCATGTGGTTCCTGAAATACATCAAGCCACTGAAGCCTCAGAGCCTTTGCATTTATGGTTTCTGTGATTGGAATACTCTTTCCTAGATATCCTCATGGTTTCCTCCCCCAATTCCTCTCAGTCTATAGTCACCCTTTTAACTAGCAACACTCTCTTTGTCTCCATCTTGGCACTTCCTAAGCCCCTACCTCTGGTTTGTTTTGTCCATTAGCAATTACCACCATCTGGCACATATTCTTATTTGTTTGTTTATTTTTAAATTTTAAGAGGAATAAGAATTTTTTGTGCTCTGCCATATCCCTTATGATCAGAGCAGTGTCTGGCTTACAGAAGCACTTAATAAATATTTGTTGAAAGTAGGAAAGAAAGGGAGAAATGGAGTGGAGGGGGAGGGAGGAAATACTGGGAGAAAATGAAGGGCTATCCTGGTGTGAATCCAAATTTTGTCTATCTCTGAGGTTCAGATAGGTCTGGGTAGGTGTTATCAAATGGTGGGGTAGACCACCGATGAAGTGAAGGGCTGAGAAACTCCTTACTCTAACAGGAGTCGAGCACTTGAGCTTGACCCAGCCCCACTGGTCAGAGAAGGGCGTGTCCATATGAAATAGGCTGTCTCACTCTTCCCAAGCTCAGTTTCATGGATTCACAGATCAGCACCATGGAGAGTGGAAGCTATCATTAAAACTGAAAGAGCTGATTCACTCTGGTGTTTCTTTGGAGCACTATGGCAGTGGCTCCCTGTTGGTACAGAGTTTAATGCACAGAAAGGAAAGTAACTTTCTCCTTACTGCACAGAAGCATGACACCCAATTTCAGAACTGAGGAAAGTCTTATGCCTGGCCACAGAGGAAGAAGACACAGCTGAAGAAACAGCAGCTGGCCCTACTAGAACACAGCAGTTCTTCCCGGGCTTGTTGACAATCACAGTGGACAGCAAAAGAAATGGAAAATACCTTGCAGCTCTGAACTTGTGGATGACAAGACTTACACATAGGCACATGAATAATTCCTTCCCAAGACCTTCCAAAATTCTTGAGGATTACTTTTAAAGATCAAAGGCTTGTGTAAACAAGAAGATACAAGAGACAATGCAAATGATAGTTATGATTCCATTTGAAGACACAGGCTGGTAAATATTGGGCTAAGAGGAAATCCAACCCCAAATCTGATTTCAGAAGAGAAACCATTGAATCATTCTCCTCTCATTTATATAAGGTTTAAGAGCCAAGAGAAATGAGATGAATTCAATTGTCATATTTTGTATCAAGTCAAGCACTCCAAAAAAACATGTCTTATTAAACCCAAGCAATTGGTTTGTATGTGCTTAGATAGCCTCTGAGTATATGGTTTGAACTGCCAAGTCCCACTTTCATTTCAGTGTGGTCACAGCTTACACCCCCAGTTAATTGTGAGGAATGCAGTGAAAATCTTCCTCCAGACAAGCCCACCCATTTTAAGATTGGAACCATAGTAATGAATACTGAAAATGCTGCTCCTGACAAAACAATAGAAAAATAAGTGTTTCGTTAGTGTTACTTCTGAATTCCAGGAATAAGAATGAACTAGAAATTTTCCCTACACTCACCTATCCATTAGGTACATAAAGGGCTGTTCATTTAACTGAATCATTAAGGGGTCTTAGCACCTCAAAGAGGCTTTAAAGGGAATAAACTGTCACATAGGTAATTCATATGTGAGCGCTGTCAATGTAAACTCTGTTAATATCTTTTCAGGTTCAGTTTCATCTTGACTTAGTAGATCAATCTAATATTTTTTAGACTCAACTGCAACTTTTTAAAAATACATATTTTTATTGAGTCATCTTCATGTACATACAGCCCAGGTATGCACAGTGGCTCACAATATCATCACATAGTTGTGCATTCATCACCATGATCCTTTTTAGAACATTTACAACTGCATTTTGAATGAAACCAGTTACCCTCATTAGGCAAACGTTAGATTTGGAACATGTGTCAATACAAAAATGAGTTACTCTATTGATTGCCACAGTAATATAGAACAGACTCTCATCGCACACTCACCCCTGGGCTAGCTTGAGTATATCAGAGTCAGCTTGCTTTATCCTCATCACACACACGCACATACGCACACATACGCACACACACGCACACACACACACACATATATGCAGACACACACAGCTTCTGTCCATCAGATAAAACTCTGAGTTTACTAGGTTTCTCTGCTTCTCCCCAAGAGCTGTTATGGCAGAAATGGGGGAGATTACTTCCCCTTTGACTCTTTCCTCTTCCCACCCAATCAGAAGAGAAGACTGTGTTTTAGTGTCTAGCTGCCAAAGCAAATATCAGGCAGTGAGTTGGCTTATCTAATGGGTATTTATTGGCTCGTGGTTTTGAGGGTAGGAGAATTCCAAAGTCAAGGCAATAATCTCTCCCAGAGACTGTGGAGCTCTGAGGCTGGCTGATGGCGATACTTGCTTTTGTCTTTTCTATCACATCACAAAACACAAGGTGGCCTCTCCTGGCTTCTCAGCTCTACTGACTTTCAGTTTCTGGCTGCTTTTTTCTGGTGTTGTTTCTCTCTCTGGACTTCCCTATAAGGCCTTCATTAATGGGATAAAGACCCATCCTAATTTAGCTGGGCCACATCTTAACTGAAGTAACCTCATCAAAAGGTCCTATTTACAAGATCTGACACCCACAGGAATGGATTAAATTTAAGAACATGCTTTTCTGGGGTGTATAGTTCCACAACACCCCAACCCTCTGTTTGGACTCAAAAAAAACATGTTCTCTTTGCATGTAAATTGCATTCATTCTATCGCAACATGCAAAAAGCCTTAAGTTGTTCCAGTAACAATACTAAGTAGAACGTCTCATCACAATCCATCAGAAGTATGATCTGTTCTGGGGCACAGTTCCCTTCTGTCTGTGGACTTGTGAAAACTAGAAAATGAATTTTCTGCTTCTAATATACAATGGAGGAACAGGCATAGGATGGACATTGCCATTCCTGAATGGAGAAAGTGGAAGAAAAACAGGGGTCCCATGTCCCAAACAACTCCAAACCCCGGCAGGACAAACTCTGTTAGATTTCACAGTCTGAGAATCATCTGCAGTCTGATGTTTTTGTCTTCCAGTCTGATGGAGCAGCCCCACCCCTTCCAAGCGCTCGTGCAATGACTGTGCTCTCCCAGAACGGTGGGGCAAATCCCGTGCTGTCTAAGTATTAGAGTGGAGGGACTCATCTGAACAATGGAGAGAAAGGCCCACCCCCTTGAAGCGCTGAGACAGATGACCTTCCCCTTTCCATACACAAGGGTGGTCCTGTCTTCTTGGCTCAAGGAGATCACTTTGGTCCAGACTTCAGCTTCCATGACTCTGCCCTTTAAGTCATTCTTCCTTCAATTCATCCCTTCTCTGGCCCTTGCATTCCAGGCTGGTGTTGGCTCCCCTCATGCAAATTTTGCAAAAAAAACTTGTTGGTTTTGCATGCAACTCACAGGGGTCCAAATCATTAGATAATAGAACTTTCCACAGATCCTTCCTGGATTGCTGCATTTCTAGTCCTGACTTCTGCTGAAATGTCTGGCTTGACTCATGTTCAGTTAAACTCTCACATGGAGCCCTATTCTCTGAAGATTCACTTTCTGGATACTCAGGGAGGCCCCTGATAAAACTTTGGCCCTAGTCTCAGAGTGCATAATCTCAATAGGTCAGAATTTTCCTAACCATCAATTTCTGGTTTCTTTGTGCTTAGGAGTTCAGTTCTCAGCTTATTCCTTTCCTCTCTCATTTCACCATAAGCTACAAGGAGAATCCAGGCTGTACTTTCTACACTTAGCTTGGAAATCTCCTCAGCTAAATGTCCTAGCTCATCACTTTCATATTCTTCTTTCCATCTGAGACCAGAACTCAATTTCACCAACTTCTCTGACACTTCAGAACAATGATAACCATTCTTCCAATTTCGAATGATACATCATTTCCTTCTAAGGTCTCACCAGAAGTAACTGTAACACCCATATTTCTACCCAAATGTGGTTCATGACCATGTATTCTCTAAAATGATACAAACTTTCTCTACAACCCTCATTCATTTTTGAACCCTCACAATTCTTTCTGCCTCTACCCATTACCCATTTCCAAAGCTGTTTCCACAGTTTTGTATATTTGCTATAGCAGCACCCTACTCTCCTGATACCAAAAACCATTTTAGTTTCCTAGCTGCCAAAGCAAATACCATGCAATGGGTTGGTCACCCAATAGGAACTTAATAGCTCACGGTTTTGAGGCTAGGAAGAAGCCTCAAAACTTGGAGAAGTCCAAATCAAAGCAATGCTTTCTCCCAGAAGACTGTGGCATTCTGGGGCTGGCTGCAGCCCTCCTTGGTCCTTGGTTTTTCTGTCACATGATAATGCACATGGCAGCTTCTAGTGGCATCTCAGTTATGTTGATTTCCACCTTGTGACTACTCCCTGTGGCTTCTCTCTTGGTCTACAGTCTCCTCCATAAAGGCTTCAGTAGCAGGACCCATCCTGATACAGCTGGACTACTCCTTAACTGAAGTAACCTCATCAAAAGGTCCTATTTATAGAAGCTCAGATACACAGAAATAGATTAAATTTAAGAACATGTTTTTCTGTGGTTCACAGCTCCAAGCTACCACAAACACTAATTTCAATGGGCTCAAATGTCTTTTTGAAAGGGGCAAATATAACAAGCACTCTTCTGGCTACATTGTGTGTTGGCCAATATAAAATTATAGTTGTTTCGTGGAATATTTCAAACTCAAACTCTCCCAGTACCCAGACTGTAATCATCTGTTGCCATTTGCTCCTGCTTTTCTAAGATTATCCTAGCAATATTTGGCAGAGGAAAATTCCCTCACAGGAGTTGACAGCTGTTTGGGGTTTTCTATCCCAATCCTAAGTCACAGATCCATAATCAGGACTTAAGAAATCCCCCTACTTATTAAAATGTACTTACTGTAGTGCGATCATGTCCATGGCAAGGAATGGACAAAGTGGATTTTCTTCAACACGTGCTTTCCCAGTGATGGGTCTTGATCTCAAGGAAAACTCTCCAGCTGTTGGTAGGTACTCATGCTACAGGGGCCTGATTTATCCATGATGCTGGGCTGTGGAAGTCAGGCTCCAGCCATTTACAGGGAATTTCTGGTAACCTTTTAAGGATTTATTGCAAAGTAAAGATGGCCACAAATTCTTTAGCATTCCTCCCTCACAAGGTGTGGTCTGTTTATCCTCCCCTTGAACAACAAGGCCAGGCCTGTGAGAGCTTTGAACAACAGAATGTAGCTGAAATAACCATGTCAGTTCTGAGCCTACGATTTAAGAGGACAGATGGCTTCTATCCTGTTCTCTTGAAAGCCAAGAGCCATGTGAGAAGTTCAAATACTCTAAGACCAACTGGTTGTAAGAAGCCCAAGCCATATGGAAAGGTTCTGGAGGATGAGACACCAAGGGGAGAACAGGGAGGCTGAGAAACATCAGGGTGTCGGACATGTGAGTGGAGGAGACACCTTGAAAGTGGATTCTCTAGCCTCCACTGATCCAAGGGCATCAAAGACAAACTGCCCCACTGAGCGTCCCCCAAACTCTTAACACCCACAAAATTGTCAGCAAAATAAATAAGATACTTAAAACCATTCAAATAATTTATTATGCAAGCAATACATAATTGGAGCTGGATTAATTCCAGAAGATGCTTTTCTAGAACATATTAAGTTCATTCCAACCTCAGGACCTTTGCACTTGCTTTTCCCTCTCCCTGGGATGTGGGTTCTTCTTCACTAGGTATTTGCATGACTGATGTTTTAACCATTGTAGACCAAGTTGTAGATCGAGCACCTCCAGCTTGGAAAGTCTCTCCCTGACCACCCTAGCTGGGGCTGCCCTCTCTCCCTCTCCCACACACCCAAGCCCATTATCCCATCACTCAAGGGCAATTGCCTTCTTTGTTAATTTGCTTACTAATTGATAGCTTTTCTCTCAATGCCCTTAAGGGTACTTTGTTGTCTCTATCCAGGGCCTTATTTCAATCATCTGATGCTCAAGAAATACTTTTTGACCAAACACATAGATAAATGATATGCATAGCAAACATTTCTTAAAATAAAAAAGATATAAGTTTCCAGAGTTCTTGAAGAATCATAATAGATCTCCAAAAGGAAAAAGTTGTAAATTGTGATAAAACTATGTTGTAGTAAAGCAAATAAAAGCATTTATTCTTCATTTACCTGGTTCTTGCAGTTTTAATGTTTCCAAATTAAGAGTCGAAAGGAATGATTTAAAATTTTCCTTCCTGATTCTCCAGAGTAAGAACCTAGATGATAAAATATTATTTACAACAGACATCGCTGCTTTATAGAGCAATGTTCCCCGCATAAATGCAACCCATTTATCTCACCTCAAGACTTCACTTGAAAAGGTATACTAGCCTAAGCTACAACACAGAAATCAAAAACATCGCCACAGTGCCACCTTGTGGCCAATGCCGATTTCACACATTTCTTTCCTTTTGACGTCAAATGGGAATAAAGGAAAGAATCTCTTTGCACTTCAGACCACCAAGAGCTCAATATACGTGACCCATCTAAGATGCAACTATGCTGAGATAAATAATATTATTTCCATGTTCTGGAGGCTAAGAGAGGAAAAAGGGCTGTAATGAACAATTACTGATACCTAGAATATGCTTTTTAAGCAGGTTTTCTCAATTAATACTTGGAATGATCGTAAAATATTTTGTGCATATAACTGGGTGTCTCGTGCATAGTGATGTCAAATGTCCTGTCAAACATCTCGCCAATAGTGATTTGAACCCAGGAATGTGGATCTCTGAAGCCTGTTTTCACTTTTACATAGCACAAGCCTTTTCAGCATGGTTAAATATCTTTGCAAGTTTTCTAAGCCTATAAATATGGGGGACAGGAGAGGCTTCTGGTTCCAAAGTTTGTCCATTTCAGCAAACATTTATTAAGCTACTACTGTATGCCAGAAACGGGGCTGGTTGCTAAGGATGCACCAGTGAACACAAGCCCCAGAAAATCGTCTTGCCCATTTCTTTCAAAATTTGACTAACATATCAAAATGTGGCAGGTTCTAGCCAAATCGGGATGATGTGTTTGTTAATTCACTTGTGCCACAAATAATCATTCAACATCTCCTGGAAATGAGAATAACCTAGCTGGGGACATACTTGAATCAACCAATCACAATAAAATGCAAAATTCCCATAATGGTCAGTACCACATAGGAGAGAACATAAGAAAAGGGGGATTGACCAGTTCAGGAGGACAGAGAACATCTTCTCAGGAAGTTACGACCAAGCCAATAGGATAAGTAGGAGTTACGGAGGCAAAGAGGAAAAAGTCCCAGACCAAGGGAGACCTTGTATGCAAGGTGAGATATTGAGAGAGCTGTGACATGCATGAACCTAAATCCAAAAATCCTTTAGACTGGACTTTTGCCTTACATTAGATAATGGAAGCACATTCTTGGCACTTTGGGCACTGTTCCCTAGGACACAGAATTTTCTAGAAACCTAAGAAAATTGTAACAACCCCACAATGTCCATTTTGCAACCATGAACTAATAGGAAGAATCCAAAACATTTATGTTTACTTTTTCCCCAAGTTACTTGAGTCAAGAGATGAAGAGAAAGACCCAGAAAGGCAAAAATTTTACTCAATCCCTATCCAATTATCTTCCCACCACAGTTTTTCAGTGTCGCTGAGTCTCTGGTTACTGAAAACTTAGCATATTGCAATCAGCAGTTAACCATTTTATAGATAAGTCAAAATTAATTCTGATTTTCATATTATTCCTGTTCTTAGGTTTTGAACAGAAATTTTGCTGCACAGTTTGTCAGCCAGCAGTACTTTGGTTAATAACTTTGGTCATAACTAGATATCAGTCTTGCGCTTTCTTGGCTATCAGATCAATGCTAAACTGGGAAAATTAATCAAGAGCTGATCAATTAAAATTAGCTTAATTAAATTTTTTTCCACTGACTTGCTCAATTCTTTAATGGATTTTTATTAAACTGATTAGTTATATGAGAAGTGGGGAAGATATAACTGGATAATTCAATTAATTTTCAATTTAGTGGAAGGCTGGGATAGGAGAGAGTTAAAGCTCCATTTACTATTCTGTAGATAAAAATTTAAACCGCTGGTAAATAGTATTCTCCAAAACAGCTACCAGAAAAGAGTAAACCACTTCATTCATCCGTTCATTCATGCATTCAGTGATTTTTTTTTGCTCTATAATAAGTACCACACCTGTGCCAAATGGTATGGTATAAAAATGACTAAGAGAAATATGCAGTACAAGAATGCACCAGTTATCACTTAATTGCCTCTAAGCTCCAAATCCATCCTTCATTGCCTGCTCTGTGAAATTATTTCTGCTTTGAAGATGGCAAAACAAACATTGTCAGTAGAGGGCGCTGGGGAGACGTCGCAGGAAGATGGGCTTCTCCAGTTCATCTGCACCCAGGAGGGTGTTTTCTGTTGCCAGTCTCTGCTGAACTTTCTGCCTACCCTCCCCAGAGGATTGCTTTCTGCTTGCCTGGCAACTGCAGACGAGTTCTCGCCCGGGGCAACCCAGGACACTCCTCCAGTCAGTGGGCTGCCGCCACCCTTCCAAATTTGTTTCTTCTGTGCATAGGCTCCCTCAGCCCTGGGGTGTTCTTTAGAGTTCCCTTTACCCCTTTTTAGATAAAGCTATAATTATTAGAGCTAATAATTATTTAGAGCAGTAGTTCTCAACCACGGGAGATTTAGCCAACCCGGGAACATTCTGCAATGCCAGCAGGAAGGGCGGGGCACTGCTGACACACGTCCTACAATCACAAGGCAGCTCCCTAAAACACAGAATTGCCCATCAACATGGAGAGGCATGTAGTAGGATTGTTATCCTTGCTGTAAGGTGGTAAAACGGAGGCTCTGAAATATGTCCAAAATCACATCCCTAGCAGCCAGTCCTGAGAGGGAATCCGAGCCCACTCATCCCACTACCCAGCATTGCCACCGTGTGGCATCTCCAGACCCCAGGCTCTTCTTCCAAATTTGGGCTGCCAAGGGTTCAGGTTTTCCTTCTGCTTAATGACACTTATAGGATGGGCTCCAACAAACACTTGATGCCCTCTCAGTTCCAAAGACCACATTTGAGACTGAATAAGGAATTGCAAGGGAAAGTGGGAAGGACATCAGGATGTCACAATACACTTAGACAAATAATCTATTTACTAAGAATAAAATATTTATTCTTTTCATGGAAAATGGATCCAGTGTCCATCTCTAATAAATAAGGTTGTTTTCTTTTTTCCTTCATAGCGCTAATCGCTGGTTGACACCAAATGCTTAAGTGTGGCTTTGTTTCTCCCACTAAAACGTCAGCTCCGTGAGGACAGGGATTGTCGTTTTCAGTTCTATATTCCCAGAACTAGAACAGTGCCTGGCTCAGAGTAAACACTCATTGAATAAATGAAGAAAAACTAAATAAATCCTATAGAACTCCTGCAGTCAACCCAACCAAACCTTTTACTGCCTTTAGCAAATGTGCCAAAGCAATGTGGCTTTCTAAATTTCAACGAAAAGCCTGTAAAAACCTCTAGCTTCATAATTCAAATTTTTATTTGCCCAGAAACTTGAGTAGTTCCTTTCCAGAACTATACTTTTATAGTTAAGACATTTTTTGCTTCATTGTCAGTAAAGGGATTTTTCTAGAGTGACACTAGCCAGTTTATGGTCTGTTTCTTTTTATATTGGTGGTGAGAAAAAAAAACGAGTCCACATTGTTATCTTGTGCCACTCCATTGGTCCAGAATAAACTGTCCACATCAAATGTGGGCAGAGTGACCAGTATGCTAGCAATGCATCAGAGTCACAAAATATTGGAGCTGGGCGAAATCTCAGAAAGTGTGTATCCCAGGCCCTCACTCTTAAATATAAAAATAACTTTGGTGCAGAGAGGCTAAGGGAATCTCTGAAAATCACATGGCACATTGGTGCCAGGGTTGGGACTGGACTCCAGTTCTCCCTGATGGCTGATTTCTTCTGTTGAGGTATTTGGAAATAGGGTCACAGCACCAAATAGGGACACAAGCCTGTAGAAATGTGCTCTCAGGGATAAATGAAGGAGACATGGGGCACCAACTCAGCTGCTCTGTCTTCTGATTGTCATCTCACCACCCAATCCTGGTGTGCAGCGGTGGGACTTGAAGCTCAGTGTTATCAGTTGGCTTTTGCCACATAACAAACCACCCCAAAACTTCATGGCTTGAAACAATGAACACTTATTTAGTCCATGGCTCTATGGATTGCCAATGTGGACTGGGCTCAGAAGGAAGATTCTTCTGGTTTCAGTTCACGCCTGCATCATTGTCAGATGCAGGTTAGCTAAGCCAATCTGCTGGTGGGACTTCACTGGTGGTTTTAGCTGGGGTGATGGGAGAGACTGGGCCACATATCTCTTACCTCTGGTAAGCTAACTAGAGGTTATTCAGGGGGAGCATATGGGGTCACTGGAGGCACAGACTTGGAACTGGCACCCCATCCCCTGTGCCGTGTGCCTTTGGTGTGGGAAACCACAAGGCCCACCTAGATTCAAGGGGCAAAGAAAAAGAACCCTCTAAAGTGGGATCTAAAAGCACTGACAAGTCACATTGCGAAGGTGTGAAAACCAGGCAGGAAAGAATCTGTGCCCATTTTTGCAGCCCACCACATCAACCCCCGAGGCGAGGATGCCCCTAGGCTCATGGCCCGAGAGTTATGCACTCTGCTTTGCAGACACCTCCTAGTCAGCTCTTCAAGGACATTTCTTGGCATCTCTATTAGATATCCATAGGCACAGGCTGTTAAGAGATAATGCAGAGGGCGGTGGCTCAGCAGGCAGAGTTCTCAAAACAAACTAACAAAAAAGGCAATGGGGGGGCTTCTCCATAGGATAGAGGGATTTGGGCACGCACAACCAGCTCAGAGTGCATACGCTGGTGAAGTGTTGTGAGTGTGTCCTGCAGTTAGGCTGCCTGGGTTTAAGTCCTGTCCTGTGACCTCACACACAGCACTTAACCTCTCCACACCTCAATTTCCCTGTTTGCAAAATGGAACAAGCATATGAGATCTATTTCACATGACTATCGTAGATTGGTGAAGCAATGCCCTTCACACACATAAAGGGCTAAATAAACACCTGAATATTGTCTTATCTATGATTACAGCAAAAGAATGAGAGACACACTTTGCCTCCACCACGGGGTATTTTTGTCCTTTAGATCCCGGTTTTCCTCCCCTGCAGGCAGGAGCTATTGTTCCGTATCTGTATTGTCCACAAGGGGAGAGGCTCTGGGGGTCAAGGGGAGGACGTGGCACCGCCTTGGAGGTGGTCAGACCCCAACACCAGAGGATGGAGGAGAAGGCAGCACTGGGGCCTCTCTCCCCAGCAGCACCTTGGAGGTGGCAGGGCTCAGCCCTGAGCTCAGTGGCATCCAAAACTTCAGAAAAGGTTCCAGGAGAAATCGGCCCCCAAGAGGACTGGAGAGGGGATGGTGGCAGTGAGAAGGAAGCCCAGAGCAGGTCCTCCCCGCGTTTTCTGGACCAGGTGAACAGGCTGGGTTATTTGCACAACCCCAGGAATGGCAGGGGTTCCCCCTAAACATACACGAGGCTGAATTTCTTGCCCACTCTGACATGTAGGGGAAGAGACAAGCCAGATTTATTTGATATGGAAAAACGAAGAAGTGTGGTGGTGTTTCTTGTGCCCAATTCTTGGTGGGGTCTCAGCCAGTGGGTCCATCTCGACAGCCTATGGAGCGCAGGCACAAGGAAGAGAATAGCAAGGCCCCCCCACAAAGGCCAGAGGTCCGGCTTAGGGCTGCAGGGAGGCTCCCCGGCATCTCAGGGTCCCGGACCACACCGGGCAGTGGAGAAGGAGGTGCCCTCACACCCAACAGCCCCGCTTACAGGGGCAGCCTGCTCAGAGCTGCAGGGGGCGGAGGGAGGCTCGGGGTCTCATGGAGTGCATGGATTTGGGGCTCAACCAGCCCAAGCCTCGGCTCTGCCACCCGATAGCATAAGCCTCCTCTCTGTGCCTCAGTTTCCTCTTCTGTTCAGTCAGGATTGCATCTCCTTGCAAGACCATCGCAAGAAATAAATACAGTAATGTATAGAAAGAACTTGGCGTGGACAGGCATGTGGTAAATATCATCAAAACTGTCGATCGGGTACAGACCTCTCTATGAGTGGCTCTTGGGTGCTGATCTCAGCGGAGCTTCTGTCCTCTGTGCTCTCCCTCAGCAAATGGGACTGGCCAGTTACAGTCCTTCCCCCTGGGCTTCTGGACCTGACGCGCCTCAGAAAAAGAATTGTGCAAATGCATTCGTGTATTCTGGGCACTCTGGGGAGCACTTGGCTATTTAGGTGCTCAGTTAATAAATAAAAGGAATAAATAAAGAAGCAAACGCTCATTTATCAGTCCATGGTTTAAAGCTCATTATCCCACAAACGGAACATTTTATTTTGGGATTATCTCCAACGCCATAGGGTTGATATGATGGTCTAAAGAGCTGATGCACAGGATGAATCTGACACCACCCCTGGAGCCTCAAATTTCCCAGTAAATGATAGTTATATTCTTACCAGTATTTTTTTTTTTATTAGAGGTGTTGTAGGATTACGGACAAAGTCAGGCGTAAAATACAGAGTTCCCATATGCCGCCCTATTACTTACACACCTTGCAGTGGTGTGGTACATTTGTTGGAGTTGATGAAAGAATATTTTTATTACTGTACTATTAACTGCAGTTCATAGTTTAATTTAGGGCTCACTGTTTATGTTCTGCCGTCCTGTTTTTTGTTTTAATTTTATTCTAGTAGTATAACCGTTTCTTCCTCAATCCTCTCCCTTCCTTCACCTCCTTTCCACTCCTTTTGCAAACACTCCTAACCTCCCAACATGGTGTCAGCACACAGAGATACATTTTAGGTACTTAGAAGTCAAGTAAAACTGACCCTTAACTCCTGAGCCTCTGCAAAATGAAGATAATAAATTGTTGGAAGCATAAAATACAGGAACTGCCTCAAAATGTAGTCACTGTCACAACCTTCATAATCCTTTTAAATATATATATATATATATATATATTTTTTTTTTTAATTTGCATATGGGCAGGAGGCACCAGGGACCCAACTCCAGACCTCCAGCACGGCAGGTCGGAGCTCTGCCTGCTGAGCCACGGCAGCCGCCCTAAATATATATATTTTTAACTTTATGGCAGTGACACATATACAACACAACATTTCTCATTCTGACCACTTGCAAGGACAGGGTTCACTGGTGTTGGTTAGGTTCGCAATGCTCGTGCTACCATCGATACTTTTTAAACAACTTTGACCCATTCACCAGCTAACGCATTTCCTGTTCCTGTTTGCACCCATGGCCAAGCCCCCTCTCTATGCAATGACTGCAGCTCCCTGCTCCACTTTTTTGCCTTTTCATTATAAAAACAAGCCACACGTAGTCACCGAATGGAAGCCAAGTGTCACATCCAATTGATTGCAATTCTGCTTGGATCTGGGCCAGCTGTGGGCAAGTATGAAACAGGAAGCGGGGGTCCACGGGGCCCCGTCTCGGGAACGGCCAGCCCACCCCAGCTCCAGGGGCCACTGGAGGTGCTCCAAGCCAGCCGGGGGTGGGGGCAGGGAGGAATGGGAGAACACGCAAGCTAAGGTAGGCAGAAGTAACCGTTCTCCGGAAAAGTCTCAGGCTGCTGGGACTTCTTCAGGCTGCTAAAAGTATCTTTTGGACCCCGTGCAGTTTTCAGAGGCCTTCGTGGTATGTCTAAGCATTCTTTTTCATACTCTCCCCTAGCTTCCAACTTTCTGGGCTATTTTCCTATATTTCGGCCGATTTGCTTTTTTTTAGCCATGGGTATGAGATAATGCTTCCTTCCAGGCCTGCAAAAATGTTCTCCTCGTGCCACCTCCCACTCCCACCATCGCCACCAAAGAGCTGAGCAGGAAACCATCCTAGGAAGGTTTTGATTTTATTCACCAGTCAGGGCACCTCTGCAAGCAAGCAAGGAGCAGCAGCTTTTCACAAGAACTAAATGAAGATGCTACTTTGTTCTTTTCCTAAATGAGAAAGTTCTTATTAACCAAAAAGCATGCCCTACATTTTAATTTTTACTCTTAGTTGTAAATTTGTTCCTGTTAATTGCTAAATAAAATGAGGTGCTAAGGGTCACAGGATGTTTCCAGACCCCCAACACCTTATTATTCCATTTGATATTAAAATCTCAGCAGACCAAGCTAACAGAAGACATTATTTAACAACTTCTAAATTCAGTTCCCAGAATTGCCTATTTATTTATGGAGGACAATTATTTTAACAAACACTTTCAAGGTACAAGGGGCTGCTCTAAACACTTTACAAGTACTAATTATTTTAATCCTTTAATAACCCAATAAGGTAGATATCATTAATCACATTTTGCAAATGAGGTTAATGAGGCCCAGAGAGGTCAAGGTACTTGCCCAGGGTCATACAGCTGGTTCGTGGCAGAACAGGATTTGAATGCACCTGGCTGGATCCACTGTCTGTGTGCACAGCCACCGTGTCATGCTGCAAACATTGTGACTAGAACTCTCCACCACACTTGGGAAAACTTGAAAACCCACCATCAGGACACAGGATGCAATTCAGAATCTCAGAAGTTTGAGTTTGCCAACCCCTGGTGGTCAATCTGAGACACAAAAACCTGGAAGTCAGGCCTGGCCTTGAACCTTGGGATCAGCCCCTGACAATTCTATTGCTTTTTTTTTAATATGCATTTTTTTTTTAATTGGAGAACTTGTAGGTTTACAGAAAAATCATGCAGAAAATTCAGAGTTCCCATATACTGCCCCCATCCCAACTTCCCCATATTATTAACTATAGTCCACAGTTTGGAATTGGGTCGCTATTTGTGTTGTACGGTCCTATGTTATTTTTAAATTTTTATTCTGGCAACATACATACAACCTAAAATTCCCCCTTTTAAACACATCCAAGTATATAATTCAATGCTGTAAATTACGTTCACAATGTTGTGCTACCATCACCACCTTCCACTCCCAAAACTCTTCTCTCATCCCAAACAGAAATTCTGCCTGTTCCAGATTTGGGGTGAGTCACCACACCTCTCCAAGCCTCAGCCTCCGCTGCTGCGAAGACTGGAAGGGATCCTACTTGCAAAGCGTTTAGAGCAGGCCAGCAGTGCCTGGCATACATTAAGAGTTCAATGAATATTAGCTACTGTCATTCTCATTTACAAAATGAGACCTAGAGATGCAAAGGCCTCACCCAAAGCAAAGCCATGCAGCCTGTGCACAGAATCATTCTGGACATTCAGGTCCACCTGTCCAGGCTCCCTCAAGCAGGTTCGACTAGAGCAGGTGAGGTCATCTTGCTAAGCCCCCTTCCCTGCTCATTTCACTGGCGCATCAAGGCTCATGGCTCTAACAGAATCCCCAAAACCCATCAGAAAGGAAAGGATTTGGAATTTCAGCCTTGCTCCGCATGCCTGTCACCAAACCAGTCTTTGCAAAAACACACAGGTGTCCAGTCCCCTCTCATGGGACTGTGCGTTGAATGGGTCTGTTTGTTTCCCAGGCAGAGCCTCAGTTGCCATGAGGGCTGGAGAAAGCAAATAGGAAGCAACAAGGGAGAGCTGGCCATGAAGGCAAACTAGCAGCCAGCAATCGATATAATTAATCTGTCGGAAAGCCAGGCACCAAACTCAAGTGGGGTTGCTGCCCGTTTGAAGCATTTATCTTAAAGGCTGAGATGCATAGAGGCTGCCTAGAGAACAAGTTTGCATTTCAAAGATGCCTCGAGGAGAAGTGGCAACCTAGCCTGCAAACAAGGTCTTAGAAGGTTTGTAATTCCTCAGTCTCCAGCAAAAACAAATCTCTCCTTAAAATTGGCATAACTTTGTCAGGGGCTTAGCTGCCCGAGATGGGATGTCTTTTCACACTTCCCATCAGAGGCCCAGGGAGCTCCTCCACGCACATCTTTGAGACGGGTATGGAGAATCCTACTGGGAAACACAGAGTGAAGGCAAATCAGCTCACTCCCCTTCCCCATCCACAGGGGTCTTTCCAGGGCCAGCTCACCAAGAAGAGCAGCCGGCACTGTGTCCAGAGGGTGGGCCAATACCTTTAAGGGCCTGCAGAGAGGTTTTAGTTCATTTTAAAATCAGACCAAAAAAATAAACTTCTAGGTACAAGGGAATGTTTTAACATGATTTTAATATGTTCATCTTTATACCAACATAGTCCTATATATTTTTATATATAATTTCTACCTATAAATTTATATATTTTAATATATAATTTTACATATAACTTTATATACATCTTATATAATTATTATATATTTTAATATATAATTTTACATATAAATTTTTATATATCTTATATATAATTTTTATATATAAATTTCTACATATATAATTTTACATATAAATTTCTACATATTATATAATTTTTACATATAAATTTCTATATATTATATATAATTTTTACATATAAATTATATATACATTTTTATATAACTTTTACATATAAACTTATATATGTATATTTTAATAAGAAAGGCATGTCTTTCCCTCAGTCTTCTGACTGGGGCTTCTCCAAGTGGCAAATGGACATATTAGAAATGATGGTTAAAAGAGGAAAGGCTCCACTTCTTAAACGATAAATTACCCCAGGACGCAGTGCTGTGATGCAGAACTCGCCCTCGGCTCCTGGGAATCAGAAGGCCTGGACCTGTCCGTCACTCTCGGGGCTTCCTTCTGAGTCACGATCCTCGCACCAGGTGGACCACTCAGGACCTAGAAACTTAGGATCTGGGCAGCCGGCCTCAAATTATAAGGATGAAAATGACCTGAACAGCTTGTTAAAAAAGAAGTGTTTCTCAATTAATCTACTGAGAGTGAACTGTATGAGAATGCTGACATTGAGCCTTTTTTAATTTCAAAGATGACAATTTCATAAGGCTCAACCTAAAAATTCAGTAACTGAGGCGGGACCCGGAAATCTGGTTTTCTACCAAGTGCCTCAAGTGATCCTGATGGCGGAGATTACTGAAGCATTTCTTTGGAGTCTGACATATGTCTGATTTTCACTTCCGCCCCCGTCTCAGTATGCCAAGGCTGCTATGACAAACACCGGACAGAGGAGGGGCCCTCAGCAACAGGACTCGCTCGTGTCCTAGTTTTGGAGGCTCCAAGTACAACATAGGTTCTCGACAAGCCAGGCTTCCTCCCAGGGCCTGGGGCATTTCTTATGCTGATTTGCCGCAGTCCTCTTGGAGCCCCTGGGCTCACACTTCTGCCTCCATTGCATGGAGGAGTCCCGTGGCTTTTTCTGATTTTCTGGCTTCTTCTGTCTGAATTTTCCCTTTTTATAAGTTCTCCAGTAATACAGATTCAAGCCCAACCTAATTCAGTTTGAAATCCTATTCACACATGATCTCACTGACATGAAATAATCAGAGTAAGCAAACTCATCGAGTCGTAGTTAGAGCGTAAGTTCTCCGGGGATGGGTGAGGATAGGGAAGCGAAACCAAGGCTTAAATTGTACAGGGTCCCTCTTTGGAGTGGTAGAATGTTCTGGTAATGGATGGGGGTGATGGCAGCACATCATAAACATAATTAACTGTGCTACAACATATATCTGAATGCCGTTAAAGAGGGAAATGTTAGATTGTATATATGGTAACAGAATAAAAATCTCAAAAAAATTCATGGTTCTACACCACACAGTAGACCCTAAGTTAAACCATGCACTATAGTAAACAATATAATTATAAAATGCGCTGTCATCAGTCGCAACAAGAGTTCCACACACCAAACTGTAAACAATGGGGTGGCATAGAGGAATCCATATTTTATGCATGATTTTTCTGTGAACCCAAAAGTTCCCTAATAAAGGAAAAAAAAAGATTTATATAGAAAAATAAAACAGGATGAAAGAGCTAAGAAAACAATAAAAATTAAAATAAAACCAGATAGCACATCTCCCAAGTCTCATTAAATAAGCAATAAACTAATCGATTAATTAATTAATAAAAATAAAACCAACAACTACAAAAAAAAGAAATCCTATTCACAAGGGAGATCACACTTGAATAATAATTTCTTCAAGAGAAGATGCTGCAAACTCACCCCCAGAGGACTGTGGGTTAAGACTTGAACACATCTTTGGGGGCCAGGGCAAGATTCGCTCCCCAAAAACATCCAATTAGTTCTGCCTTGAGGGATTTCCTTAGTGTGGCAGAGAATTTCAACGTGTGCTCCTCTTCTCAGGCTCCACTGCGCTGAGTCAGGACCAACGAACGACAGGTGAGCAGAGTAGCAGGTGACACTTCCAGGGAGAAAAGCCTCCCGCATCTGTCTCTTCCTGCCACCCTTCCTTAGAGGACATATGTTCCACGTGGCAAGGCTACAGTTTGGAGAAGAGCCTCTCGACCTGCTTCAAACTTTGCATGAATGAGAAATCAATCTTTGTGATGTTAAACCACAGAGCTGCTGAGGCTTACTTGTGACTGCAGCCTAGCCTAGCTGAACTAAACCAATACTCTCAGCCTCTCCAAGCCACTGGGTCCTCTTATACAGAAGTAATGAAGTCAATATTACTTCATCTACTTGTGATGCGATTAAATGATAAGGCACTTAATGGCAATCCTCAATACTCCCCACACATGACAGCCATTTATTGATCACTTACTATCAGCTCTCTTTATATCCCGTGGGGCTTAGTTTCTGCATCTATTAGAAGATCTCTTCCCACTTCTATCCTTTAATATTGATTTGATCTATATGTATTTGTCTTATGCCAGAAGCTCCTGGAGGGAAGGAGAATAGCATCCTGCAGGGTCAATTATACAAGGATTCCTGGTAGTATAGGATGCCTTGATAATCCTGGTGCATGGAGAAAGGACTGCATCTAAGTTCTGGCAAGCCAGGTTAGTCAAGGAGGTGTTACTGTAACCATCGGAACTCGATTTGGGGAGAACATCTGCATCCCATATCTGAATCTATGGATCTAGAAGCTGTGTGTGGCAGGACTACATTGGCAGCTGTGTTGGCACAATCTACATAGGGCAGGAATTTGATAGGGATGAAAATTATTAAGATGCAATTTCCTCTCCAGCAAGGGAGAGAGGATGGATGGTTTATACTGGGGGTAGCAGTGGACAGAAAAAGGGGGAGGGAGGGAAGTAGCTGGACACTGGCCTTTCAGCATGCCAGATACCATGCCAAACAGGCTGCGCTCTTCTCTTAGGCAGCTGCAGCCAAATGGAGTTTTTAAAAATGGAGTTTTTATTCCATTGTCCGGCACAGAACGTCCCCCGGCCCTAGCACTGAAGGTGCACTCCATTTTCTCACTAACAGTACAAATATATACATACATGTACATTCTCTTTGTTGAGTTGTGTCTCTTGGTGGGGTGGGCTGTGTAAGCATGACTAGGATAAGACTTTGGTCCAAGTTTTAGGACAGGGACTCGGTGAGCGCTAGAAGCCAGGAAAGAAAAGAGTGCCTTTGAAAACGTAAGCAGGGGACTGCAATTATCTTCCACATCTCAACTGATCAGGGCTTCAATCAATGTACAAGAAAAGGCTAAGCCCTTATATGCTTCTCTAAAGGAAAATGAAAGTGAAGGGTCTACGTCTATGGATTTCAGGCCAACAAAGGCTGGTTTGAAATTTTCAAAAAGAGGTTTGGCCTATGCAATGTGAAAGGACAGAGGAGGAAGCTTCTGCCAATCATGAGGCAGCTAGGGAGCTTCCTGAAACCCTGAGAGGGGAAAAAATGTGTTTACACAGATTTTCCAGATCATGGGGGGCCGCCCCCTAACCCCCTCAGTGTGGAAGGGATAACTGTGTTCACCCGCCCTGGGCCTCCATCCTGGACGTAGGAAGTGACTCTTGTGCTGTCCACTGGGTCAATGAGACAGTGTGGCGGGAACACCGTGACTCTCAGGCTCACTCTGGGCAGTGCCTCCAGCACCAGGCTGCACATCCCCTAAGACTCTAGGGAACTCAGAACTCTGTTTGCAGACACAATCCCCATCTTTCCTGGGTCTCTTGGACCAGAGGCTGTCAGGGTACCACTCACATCCCCTGTCCTTGTGGCATGCCCCTGCTGGCCTCCAACTGTTGGGATGTGTGTCTTGGGGCTGGAATGCTGTCTTTCTCTAGAACTGTGGAAAGTCAGGCTGCCAGGGCTCAGCAGGCCAGGAATGCAGAGGAACCAGCACTGTCCAGGAGCAAGCCACCCCCAGGACCGCCAGATCTGCTGAGCTCCCTCACTCCTAGGGTGGGATAAAGCTGAGATGCATGTTTGGTCTCATTTCCCAAGTGTTGCACTGCAGGGCTCAGCTCCAATCATCCATTATACTAATTTTAATGGTGCATCCTTTATGGGCTGCCTTCCCTTCCCTGCCTCACCTGCCTATCCCCCACTAGACATCCATGTATAGTTGCTTCTCATTATTCACAGTAGTTACATTGTATAAAGTCATTGCAGACACTGAATAGCCAATACTGAGCCACCACTCCTGGGGAAAATTCAGAGCTGGGCTCTTCTGAGCCACTGTGCACAACATTTTATTGTAACTTTGTTTTATGCTTCTTTCTGTTTAAAGGTACCTTATATGTTTTGTTTCCTTAAATATGCATACATTGATACCTTAGGTAGTTCTTTGTTCTACCAGCCTTTTAGAGACAGTGTCCTTCCAAGCCCATCTAGAAAGAGCAGCATTGCCTTTTAGAGGAGAGTGTAAACAAAGCCTCTGAACATAAATTTAAGCAACTCTAATCACAAATTGCATTGGTTGTGGGGAAAACAGCTAACTGGAGCTCATTAAATAAGACGTTGATTCATGAACACTGAACTCATGGCCAACAGCACTATAGTTCATGCCTGAACCAAACTTATCTAATACATATATATATATACATATATATCTTCTCTCTAAGGTACATCACAGCTTCTTGTACTTAGGAATGCTAGACAGCACTTCAGCACTATGCATGCAGGCTGAAATCACAAACAAAAAGCACAAAAATGCAGGAAAAGGACCTTTGTTTACAGGATGAGAGCTGGAACGAGAAGGCAAAGTGTGTCTTTGTCCAACCTCAGCTGGGGCTGTGCATGTCAGGCGACGCAAGTTTTTCTGCACACGTCCATGTATGGTCACAAAAGCGCTGCAAGTATTGACTTTGGGGTTACAAAGAGATTTTAGTGAAGAGGTGAATTCACAAATATGGAATCTGAAAATAGTGACAATCAACTGTATTTCCCAAATAAATACTTTTTACCAAAACGTTGTCTCAATGAGGTTGTTTATGGGAGAACCCAAACTAAGACAGCCTTCCTGAGCAGTTAGCTGGTTTATGCTCAAGGAAATACGAGGCACCAGGGAACATATGTAAAACAGACAGGGCTCACGTACTCATTTTGTTGGCAGTTCATGGTTAGATCTAAATGTCTCTTGGAGCCCTGCCTGGAGAGACTTGTCACATCTCCCACCCTCTCCAATCCTGTGGATAAGAAAGAGAGTGAGCTTGGGAGACTTAGAGGCTTAGAGAATGATTGTGTACTTGGCCCGGTCTCTTAAAACTTTCAAGATGTTGGTGGATCCTTCTACCCCACCCCATGTCTAAAATGATTTAGCACTAGGAAAATATCCCATTCTTGGAGCAAAGCTTTCCAAAAAACAAAGCTCCAAGTACGCGACATCCAAACAAGAGTTGCTCCAGTTTGTTCCTGGGCAAAATCCCAACACCTTCACTTTTGAGAGAACATATACTTCTTCCTGCCTCTTCACTAAAGAGTTCACGTGGCCCCTGCTCACGAAGACTCACTTTGAAGTGAGTCTTCATCGCTGAAAAACATCCCAAGTAGTTGACCTTCCTGAGGCAGGGTGAAAGACCCTCATTCTCCTAGTCGATTTCCCCCTTTTCATGTTTATTTTCCAAAAGCTTTCCCTGACCTAATGTGACAGGATAATGTATTGAGATGCTATATTTTCTTCATGTTATGTCCAACCCAGATTTCCTTGCCATAAGGAATTTTTAAAGAAAGTAGACCCTTCTTGAAGTCAGCATTTATTCCCAGTCTTTGCAAAAACCTAAGTTAATTGTCATGATTATATTAGATTTCCCCCCCCCCCCAGGGGTGGAGGGTAGGCCAGCAGGACATTCTGTCTTTGACTGAGCAAGAAAGATGGGAGAGAAATTCCCAGAGGTTCCCAAGAAGAGCCGTACCCCAGGGGGCAGTAGGATGTCAGGGGGACACCAACTTCTAGACCCAGCCCATAACTTTACAGGGTCCAGCAGAGTCTCTGAACTTCAACAGACCAGGAGATCTAGGACATTAGGCTGCTGGCAGTAGCCAGTGTGGACCAGTGCTTTGGAATTACCTAAAACCCTCCCACCACCATACCCCTTTGAAGAATCCCAGGGGAAAGACCTTCCATATCCATGAGACTGAATATACTGTGGTACTCTCTGCAGTGGGAGACCAGGGATTAATCTACATTCATTAGATAAAAAAGAGATGGGATGGGGGCATGCCTTAGTTTCCCAGCTGCTATGACAAATACCAGATGATAGGTTAGCTTAAACAAACAGAATGTATGATCTCTTGGTTTTGGAGACTGGAAGACTTGCTTCCCCCTGGGGTTGCTGGTGTCCTGGGTGGCCAGCAGTCCTTGGGTTACTGGGTTCTCCCGGCACATGGTAATGGCCTCTCCTTTCTCTTCCAGGTTTCTGTTGATTTCTTCTGGCTTCAACCTGTGGCCTTCTGTGCTGGTTTGAAAGGAAGTATGCCCCCTAGAAAATCCATGTTTTAATCAAAATGCCATTTCATAAAGGTAGAATAATCCCTATTCAATACTGTATGTTTGAAACTATAATCAGATCATCTCCCTGGATAATGTGATTTAGTCAAGAGTGGTTGTTAAACTGGATTAGGTGACAACATGTCTCCACCCATTTGGGTGGGTCTTGATTGGTTTACTGGAGTCCTATAAAAGAGGAAACATTTTGGAGAAAGCAGGAGATTCAGAGAAGGCAGAGAATGCTGCAGCACTACAAAGCAGAGTCCACGAACCAGCGACCTTTGGAGATGAAGAAGGAAAACACCTCCTGGGTAGCTTCATGAAACCGGAAGCCAGGAGAGAAGCTAGCAGATGATGCCATGTTCGCCATGTGCCCTTCCAGATGAGGGAGAAGCCCTGACTGTGTTCACCATGTGCCTTCTCACTTGAGAGAGAAACCCTGAACTTCATCGGCCTTCTTGAACCAAGGTATCTTTTCCTGGATGCCTTTGATTGGACATGTCTATAGACTTGTTTTAATTGGGACATTTTCTCGGCCTTAGAACTGTAAACTAGCTACTTATTAAATTCCCCTTTTAAAAAGCCATTCTGATTCTGGTATATTGCATTCCTGCAGCTAGCAAACTAGAGCACCTTCTCTTCTGTTTCCAGTGTCCTTTGCTGATAGAGACTTCTGTCATATTGGATTAAGGTCCACTCTCATGCCAGTTGGGCACACCTTAACTAGTAATAACATCTTCAAAGGTCCTATTTGCAAATGGGTTTCCACCCCCAGAAGCAGGGATGAGGATGTAAACACGCCATCTGTGGGGGGCACAATTCAGTCCCCCACAGGGCATATGACAGGGGCACTCTCTGAGGCAGAATAACAGACCCTCAAAGACGTCCACATCCTCAACACCAGAATTTATTAATGTAAATTAATATATTAACTTACATATTTATATATTACCTTATTAATTGCATTACATTAATATATTACCTTATTAATCACATATTCATATTTTACCTTCATAACTCCTTAAGTGAAGGTTATTGAGATGGAAGACTCCCCTGGATTATGGTGGTCAACCCAATGCAATCACAAGGGTCCTGATAAGCACAAAGGAAGGCAGAAGAAGAGTTAGAGAGATGGAGATGGGAAGCAGAGGTCAGGATGATATAATCGCTGGGTTTAAAGATGAAGGGGGACCACGAGCCAAAGAACACAGAGAGCCTCTAGAAGCTGGAAAAGGCAGGGAAACAATATTTCCCCCTAGAGCCCTCAGAAGGAATGCAGCCTTGTCAACACCTTGATTTCAGCCCAGTAAGACCCATTTTAGACTTTGGCTTCCAGAACTGTAGAATAATAAATGTATGTTGTTTTAAGCCATGAAATTTGTGGTCATTTGTTACTGCAGCAAGAGAAAACTAATATTAAGAGCCAACGAAAGCACTCCCAGGGGCCAAACTTGGAATAATTTGAGCCTACTTCCCCCCCCCCGCCCAAAATGTGATATTGGATTAAAACTCAAAGTATCAAATAAATGTGCATGAGTCAATATTGATATAAACAATTGAAAGAGAAATAAGTGAGAAGAAGGGGTAAATCTTTACCTAAGAACTCCAAATCGTCTAACACTAGATTAGCCACCCTCCTCTGTTGAGTATGGATGGGCTGCTTCCCAAGAAGAGCACAGAAAGGGGGGAATAGAAACCCGGCAACCCCTACTTTACCCAATTCCCGCAGTGAGACGTCGCCAGTGACAAGAAGCTGATTTCACCTGCACCCCAATAAGCCGTGCCGAGAACGGCACTTCGCCTGTGCGGGGTTGCTCGAGGGTTATTATTTCAGGCCCTAATTCACATCCAATCATGGGAACACATCAGACCAACCCAAAAAGGAGGGATGTTTCACGAAGCACCTGGCTGGTATTCTTCAAAGTTGTCAAGGTCATAAAAAATAAGGAGGGACTGAGAAACACAGACCGGGGAAGGTTAAAGAGGCTGAGGCCAATGTGGTAGCCTGGACTGGATGCTAGAAGGGTAAAAAGGCATTTGTGTAAAAACTGGAGATACCCAAATAAGGTCTGGCATTTAGTTAATAGTGAGAAGGAAAGGGAATGGGAAAGGAAGAGATAGAAAAGAAGGATAGGGAGAGGAAGGGGAAGGAAGAGGACGGAAGAGGAGGGAATGGAAGAGGAGAAGGGGGAGGGAAGAAAAAGGGAGAGGAGAACAGAAGTAATGATATTTCTTACAAAATGTGAGTTTGTGATTACAAAAGTCTACCAGCTACATAAGCAATGGGCATGAGGATAAGGATGGACATTATAATGTACCTTAAAATACTCGTTATAAGCACTGAGATAAGGAAACCTTAAGGTATAAACATGTAAATATGCAAGTTACCTTTAGTCTCCACCCATTTGGAGAGTTCATTAACATTTGAAATTCCCTAATCATGAGTCCATAACCTCCTGGGTTAGCATTTGGATGCCATTCTGGGGTCCACACTCCAGAAGCTGCAAACATCTCTATTTAAA
>PVIY010001769.1:35996-77037 GCA_004026745.1 Myrmecophaga tridactyla | reverse complement strand
TTCTTTCCTCGTCTGAGATCGCTGGCATCTTAGGGCCCGTGTGGTCTCGGGGTGACCTGAATTCTTGGCCAGCAAATGAGAATGCATCGTGTTTATTGAGCAGCTTTTATGGCAACCATGGGTCACTGCCACTGCCACCAACTCTCTATTTCCCCACAGACAGTCCCGGCTGTGGAATTACTAAGTAAATATATTCAGGCTGCTAAGAGTAGCCAATGTTAACAGAGGAGTAGATCAGTGGGGAAAACAGCAGACTCTGAAGTGGAGAGGAAAATAGAGCCCCCAGCAACTGCGTAGCGATTCCCAGATCCTCAGGCCTGGGTCTTATCCACTGACCCGGGTTCCTCAAGGAACAGAATAAAAGAAGGGTTAGACCAGCCACAGCCTCTTCCTGCCCAGGCAGCCGGGTGCCAGGGGCAGCCAGGGGAGCAGCCATCTCCTTCTAGCATTTCGGAACCCAGCGGCTTGATTCTCTCTGCTCCTTCCTGAATGACGTTTCGCTGCTCAGGTCTCATTCCATCTGCCTTCTCTGCTGCTTGCACAACACTCTTAGGCAGTGAGAGATTAGAAACAAATTACCAACAGAACAATACTAGGTAATTTGACAGGCTTCAAGCACTTTGCAGTGTGCCCTGTAACAAGCACTGCACGCATATTATCTCGTTCAATTTCCACAGCCCATGATATAGGGGCTATAATTATCTCCATTTTGCTGATGAGGAAAAATAAGGAAACTGAAGCATAGAGATGTCAAGTGTCTTCCAAGTATCAGCTACTGGGAGTGAGGCTGTGATTAAATCTCCAAAGACGGGGCTGAATCAGATCCCCGTTCTGTCTTTTGCTAACAAGGTCATCAGGGGTGACATGCCTGACTCCCGCACACCTGGGTGTCCTCCCTGGTCAGGGGGGCCCTCCTCCACTCGACAGGACTGGAAGGGTTGATGGCAATAGCACGCCTAATGGGCTTGTCCAACCAGAGGAGATGGGGCAGGCACTTAATAAAGATTTGCTGGAGAAATGAGCATACATATAATGGGTATTAGCTGTCAGGACTGCCTCACCGGCAGAGGTGATACCCGTGGGGACGGCTGCCCAGGCCACAGTTCTGCAGGGGCTGTCACTGCGCCGTGTCTTCCAGGGAGAAGGTCTGGGGTGGAGGGGATGTGAGATTTCCACCTGGTCTCACCCGTTCAATCTTGGAATTTTTCTAGCAGAATTTAGAGAAGATAAGCCCTCTGCTCTCTGGGAAGTTCTTGGGATGAGAACTGGAATCTGCGGGCAACTATTTCCCCGAACTTGCACTCCAAAGGAGAAAATGAGAGAGAGAGAGAGAGAGAGAGAGAGAGAGAGAGAGAGAGAGAGAGAGAGAGGGGAACACGCATATGCAAAGTCTTATTTAAATGCAATGGGAGGTGTAGTCTTTTCCCAGTTTTATGGACATCAAAACGGAGGTAGAGAGAGCATGTTTACTACCCTGATCAGAACAGCCGCTGTCATTTATCGGGTGTTCACTCTATGGGCGTGCTGGGTCCCAGCTGTTCCTGAAACCAGCCTCATCCCCACCCTTGCTTTATGTGAGTTAATCCACTGCACCTCACTGCTTGTTAGGTGCCATCACTTAGTATCATTATTTTAAAATTAAAAAGCATCACCAACTGTAATAGTGAGACGCTGTCACATGGGGAAACTCTTGAATTCTGAGACGTTAAACTACCAGCTGTACAATCATGAAATCAGGTTAGCTTGATCTTTATGACAAACCTACAAACTATCCCTGTTTTATAGACAGAGGCACACAGGCACTGAGTTTCTTCCTTTCTTTTTTTTTGGCATGGGCAGGCTCTGGGAATCGAACCCGGGTCTCTGGCATGGCAGGAAAGAATTCTGCCACTGAGCCACTGTTGTCCGCCCGCAGGCACTAAGTTTCTTAACCAAGGTTTATCTTGTGCTTTGATGGAGCCAGAAGTGGATTTTTAAACAGTGCCTCATGCTTCCACCCAGAGGCTCTATGATTACACACACACGTAAAAACAAACACACATGCACACTCACTCCTCACCTCTAGATTTAGACTCGAGTCCTCAACATTTGAGCCATTTAGAACTCAAAGTCCCATCTCCTAAGAGGGATGAACAGCTTTCTAGGGAACTCTTCCGTCTATCCTAGCCTCTGTTACCTAAATCACCACAAACTGTGGCACTTGGCTTCAGCCAGATTTTTGCACCAAGGCTTGAGCTGTTCATGGAGTCATGAAGAGTCTCCAAGCCACCCTGGTAAGTCCTAACCCCTACATATCAGATCAGAACAAGGGGCCCTCAGGGGACCTGCAGACACGCTGACAGAGGCCACAGCTTGTTCTCTCTACACAAGCAATGAGACGCTCGATCCCCAAAAGGCAGACTGCGAATGTTTCGAATCCTCCCAGATGACTGAGGGGACATTTTTGTCATTGTCTGGCAACGCTGCTAAATTTTAGGCGTGTCCTTCTGCCCTACCATCACATTTCCCATATTCTTTTCATTTTGGAAAGCGTCTTGAGAAAAGGGCATTTGTAACATCCCTCAGAGATGCTTCATTTCGTAAGGAATGGGGAAAATGCAGGGACAGTTGATGTCAGGGTTTTGTTTGGAGGTCATAAAGTGCCGTGGCGCCGTGCAAACAAGGCTGCTCAGAAACTGGCAGCCACCCCTCTGTGGGCACCAGGAAGGTGGGGTGGGGCCAATTTGTTCAGTACCTGCCATATCCCTGCGGTCAGGCCCAGTGCCTAGGGCAGAGTTAGCCCTCAATAAACCTCAGAGAATTAAAGAAACAACGCAACCCGTTTTGCTTTCTGGAATGTCTTCATTATATAAATCCATTCCTTTGGATGTAAATAAAAAGTCACCTAATATTCCCAGGAGAAGGCAAACGTTCAGCACTGAGGAATTAACCACCCAGTCAGGATGTACAGTCAGACATCTTACAACGTGCCATGGAGGAAAAAGAAGAATCGGGGACGTGAGAAATTAGAATGCCTGAAAAGTAGGAGACAGGAACAAGGTGAATAGTGTGTCATATTCCTGAGACTGACTGGGCTTCTAAGATGTAGGACTTTCAATGCCAAATGTCCTGGGCAAACCAGGACAAATTGGTCACCATACCTGCCTCATCTCTTTCATCTTCACTACAGTCCTAAGAGGTAGTTCTTAGGAGCCCCAATATACAGATGAAGACACTGAGGTTCAGAGAGGTGAAGTCTTGCTTAAAGTCACAGGAAGTTGGGTGTTTGGGCAAGCTTAAAAGCTAGACTTCTAATATATGCAGCATGCTAATGGTTAATGTTAGCCCAGAATATTTTATCTGGGCTATATGAATGAGGTAAGAACATGATTCTGTCCCCAAATAAAGGTCTTACATTTTCATCAAAAAAAAAAAAAAGCTAGACTTCTAACTTCAGTCCCCATGTGTTTTCCATCCTGACCATGACATGAAATCCAATTGACTTCATAGTTGATTCAAATGTTATTCCAGACACGTCAAGGGCAGTAAATCCTGGCTCACCCACACTTGAAAACTTCCTAGAATAGAACAGGTCCAGATTCAGTCTCTGGAATCTTGCAAGTCGTCAATAAATATTTATTGAATGAACCAATCCATTGGGAAACTGGTTCTCCTCCACTCTAATCTGTCCAGATACCTACTCTCTTGGACCTCAGCTTCCCCAAGGCTTTCTGACATGGAGGGGTCTACAGTCAGACCTTCAAAGATGGTAGACTTTGACTGGGCAAGGAGGAAAGGGAAAGGGCATTCCAGGAGGGAGGCAAGGCAGGGAGAGGACAGCACGCATTGCGTTCAGAAGAAGTGAGAGAGTTAGCATCTGATGATGGGGTCAGACCGTAGAAGGTTCTCGATGTCAGCTCTAATTAGTGGTCTTCAAAGTGGGGTGATACAGCCTGGAGGGAGCAAGATGAAGCCCTGGGGTATAGGAGGAACCCATTAGATGCCTATTGCTGTTTACGTTTTCTCGTCATTTTTAAATTTCTACTTTCGCATGTTTTATAATGGCGATAATACGGGACTGATAGAGGACACGTATAATTTCTAAGTAATGCACATATATTGGAGGCTCTCAGTTGTACAAAACAGCTGAGGAGCACATTGAAAAACTGGAAATCACCGCATTCCGAAAGGGGTGCTTAGTTGTATTTTTTAAGCGGGGAGATGAAATGGTAAGTCTAGATTGTAACTATATAATATAGACTATTATATACAACATATTGCATATAAGATGGACTATATCTTCCCATTCTCTCGAGCTTTACAGCTCCTCCCCCGGCCCCCACTCCAATCCACCATGTTCTTCCTTCCACTATTGGCTAATTTGGGTGTGTCATCTTAAGTTGAATTTGCTGTACTCCATTCTGATCACAGGCGAGTAGGTGGTCATCTGGGGTGTAAGTTGCAGGTTACTGGACCAGTGCCCCAGGGTACAGCTCAGCTTCAAAGGGACTGCCGCTCCCTGCATTTGTGAATCTTTTGTGTCCCACACAAAGATACGTATTAAAAACGAATTTTTATTTAGGACTGGTTGTGTGCCACTATGCATCTTAGGCACCTAGAATGTAAAAGAGAAAGAGAGAAGTAGGAAGGGAGGAGAAGAGAGAGGGAAGAAGGGGCCAGGAAAGGAAGGAAGATGGTAGGAAACTTCACTGCCAAATAGAAACCATGAGCATGTGAGCATATTAACAAAATCAATGTGATAAGTGCCCGATAGGTAGTGGGTTTTTAGTAAATGCTGTTGACTTAAATGAGGAGATGAAAAAAAGAGTTAAAGGGAAATAAGGCTTGAGGCTCCAGAGAACAAAGTTCTTAACTTTTCCTGCGCAGAGCAGGGCAGGCTTTACGGAGTTGCTAGCCTGTGGGTTGCGATGTTTAGAGAATGAGTTTTCCAGGCAGAGACGAAGAATAACAGGGCTCCAGGAAAAGGGGACACCTACAAGACGTGGAGGAATGGGACATGGGGCCACTTAGATTCGGCCCGAGAGAAACGCTGGAGCACAGTACGGACTCCAGGGAGATGCAGCAGCAGGGACTTGAGGGGGAGACACATGGGGGATGGAAAGAGGGGGCAGCTTTTCAGGAGTGGTGCAGAGGGGCTGGGAGACCCGGAGGGGAGGGGGGACCAAATCTGAAACTGGGCACTCAGCTTTGACAACTACCTAATCGAACCACTAGGTGTCACCAAACACAAACCCGCTCTAAACTCTGCGAGGAACAAAATTGGGAAATCCCGACCCTAGAGTAATCCCACACTCTCAGCCCTGGAAAAGCCTTCAAGCTAAAAAAACCCTCTAGGTAAAGGCAGACTGGCTTTTATAACTGTCACCAAAGGAGACGCCTTGACTCCAATGTCTCTGTGCCTAGGTGCCATCTGACAAAAGACTTGCTCAGTTAAGCAGTACTGTACTGCTCCTCTCCCCATTTTACAGGGGAGAACACTGAGGGCTGGAGAGGTGGTAGCAGACGCAAGTGCACACAGCTAGGAAGGGGCTGAAGTTGGAATGGGCCCAGGTCTCTCCGACTGCACGTGGGCTATCCATCAATTCCATACCAACCTCCCACGGCGCAACCTGCCACCGTCAGTAACTGCCACCGAGCAAAGCAGGAGGCCCAAGAGCACAGCAGAGCAATTATTTAGCTCATTAAACCCATTTTTCTAAGGTAACTGCCTCTCCTTTATCTCACAACGGCTCATCATAGCAGCTAGTAGAGGGGCATGGTAGCTGAGACTATTCAAAACAGCAGGACTGTTTTTCTTTTTTCTTACTTTTGACATATATTGCACATGTTGGACTTTATTTACTTTTAGAGCAAGCTGTGTGTGTGTGTGTTTTGACAGTTTTCCATATAACTCACATACCATGCCATTCACCCATTGAAAACGTACATATAATTCAGTGCTTTTTGGTATACTCACAGACGTGCAAACATTGCCACAGTCAATTTTGGAACATTTTCATCACCTCAAAAAGAGAAACGGCCCAGCTAGGTTCAAATGTTGCCACTTAAACATCGTAAGTCAAAGGACATCGGTGGTTTGGAACAGATTATGAATATGCATATGCCAGAAGAGGCACCTGAAAACCCCAACACAAAAGCAGCTTTCAAGGTACTCCCTCATTCATCCGTTCAAACACTTATCCTGGGAGCCACAGAAGTGACAGAGCCCTGTGCCTGCCTTTAAGATCTGCCCCATGGTGGAGAGGAAAAATGACAACTCAGTATATCCAGTACTGAATCTGAGTTACATATAAAGGGCTAGTGGAAGGGGAAACAAAAGAGAGAGGAGATGAGAGCCACGAGGGGAAACTACTGTAGAGCCAGGAAACCATCTGAGCTGGGTTTAAAGAAGTATAAAAGTTCTTTAGGTACAGGAGGGCACACCAGGAAGGGAACAGCAGGTGCAAAGGCACAGAGGCAAAAAGGTCTGAGACGTCCACAGAAGAGCAAAAGTTTTAGCGTGGGAAACTTGGGGAAATTGGGAAGGTGGAAGAGTTGGCAACTGCAGAGGTAGGTAGGGGCTAGATAGAGGGCCACTGGTCACTGAGCACTAGAAAATGTCACTGGTCCAAATGGCCATGTGCCATTGGTGTGAAATACACACCAGATCGAAGACTTTGGAGGAAAAAAAGGAATGTAAACTACCTCATTAATATTTGTATGGTGGTTGCCTGTTAAAATGAGGATATATGAGCCTACCAGGCTAAATAAATTATTAAATTAATTGCAACCACTTGTATTATTTTAATGTGGCTCATATTAACTCTCTAGTGGACAGTGCTGGGCCAGAGCATAATGGCATTGAACGCTCTAAGGAGTTGGGGGTTCATCCTGCAGTCACCAGAGGTTTCCCAGCAGAGGAACGATTCAATGCCATGCGGGTTTAGAAGCATCCCTCAGCCTGCTGTACAGAATGGAGGATAAAGCTTGGCCCAGGAGGATACTCCACGGCCATTTCGAAATCCTCGGTCAGAGTGTTTGGGTCTGAACAAAGCAGAGGAAGGACGCGCAGAAGAGGAGAGGAGAAAATGCCTGGCAGGTCAGATTACAATTATTACACTGCAAAAAAAGGCAGACGGCCCAAGTACAGTCCTTCTCGGGCTCCCACCAAACCACAGAATCACACCTACCCGACGGGTGTAAAACGCAAAGCTGAAAAAAAACTGGCTTTCAGAGCACAGGAGACTCAAGTGGGAATGCTTAAGAGAAAGAATGACTGCTTTTGCCTTGTTAAGGAGCTGAGAGAAAAATCTGACCCCATCCGGCCCCAGACAGCAGAAGCCCACAGTGTGCTCTTTTGTACTTCCTTCCAGGCTGATGACAGGAAAGGCCATTACCATGGAAACGGGCCCAGCCGGGAAGCAGAGCTGGGCAAACACAGACAGTCCCATGGCCTGCTCTGTACACAGAGGAGACCAGTTGGTAAATATTACACCAGGCACATACCAGAGACGCAAAGCAAACAGTATGTCATCCGGGGGCCGGGCTGGAATCGTTCCACCAAAAGAAATGTTGAGCTTGGGAGCTGCATGGCTTGGCTCCCATGTTACAAAGCACAATCTCACCACAAGGCAGGTCTGACCAATGGGCATGTCGACATTTTTATATGGCAGGATTTTGTTATAACTAGTATCTGGTAGCACATCACCCACCTTCCTATAGGTGCTTCGCAGGTGGCAAGAGAAATGTCAAGTTATTCTGGAGAAAAGTAGGAAATAAGTGGACAACTTACTTTCCCCTTACGGCAACCTCAATTTTCCTTATCTTTAAAATGGGTATAAACTATATGTCATGGGTCCTTGTCGGCATTCAATGGATGAAATGGGTTAGTAAATGAGATAAGTGTGTGGTTAGCGTCGAGTAGGGACTCAACAAATGTTAGCTTCCTTTCCCATTCGAGTGTGTCCATATAATACATGGCATCTAGAATGAAATAGGCCATTCTAGGTGTGATTTGACTATCACATATTAGAATGTGACTGTTACCTGCCTCATTTGAGTAGTAACAATTTTATTAAATAAGCCTTAGCTTTCTCACCATTCAATAAAACTATAGTTATTTTCCCCTCTTAGTCTTTGCATGAACTGTGGCTAAGCCACATCACCTGCCTTCCTTACTGATGCAATTGATTATCTGGGTTCAAGTCCTGGACTCCTCAACCATTCCAGTGAATCCCCATTTTATTAGATTGAGGTCATAGCTCTAGTCTAGCAAGGTTATTTGAAGGCTGACCTCTGTCCTCAGAGATTTTGCTGTCTGGAGCAGTGTTTTCAAAGTGGGATCCCTGGCCCCCCTGAATTAGAACTGAATTAACTGATTTAATTGAATTAACTGAGATGGTTGTTCAAAAGTGCAGATTCCTAGGTCCCATTGTAGACATATTGAGTCAGAACATCTGGGGAGGGAAGACCCAGAAACCTGAATTTTTAATAAATATCCAGCCCAATAAAGTTTGAAAATCACTTCTCCCTCCATTATTCTTGCATGTCTTCCATAGATTCTTGGACCACTCGCATTGGATTCTACTGGATGCCAGTTGAAAATGGGGGTCCCTAAGCTTCACCCCACATCTAAGACTCAGAAACAGGCATGTGCAAAAAGTTCACCAGTCATTCTTATTGAAAGATTGAGAACTGCTGGCCTAATGAATCGTAAAGCAGTGCTCCTCCAACTTTGCATGCAGCGTAGCCTGGAGAACTTGTCAAAGCAGAAATTCCTCCACCCACCTCCAGAGAATCTAATTCCATAGGTATCTGGGGGTGGATCCAAGAATTTATAGTTCTAACAAGATTCCAGGTGATGTAGATGTAGGGTTTGTGTAATACAGATATTGTTATGATCTAAAAAAGTACTACTGAGACAAAAAAATGGCCATTCCTTTTTATATTTTGCTTTGGTTTGTTGTTGTTGTTTGTTGGTAGGTTGGTTGGTTGTTATGCCTCTTACGTTTCCTTTAATACAGAAGCATGCTCACCATGGGCATGTGCATGTGAGAGAATACACACAACACAGAAGTCACCATTTTAACCATTTTTCAGTGGCATTAGTTACATTAACAATGTTGTGTAACTATTACCACTAGTTGGCTCCAAACTTTTTGTCACCCCAAACGGAAACTCAGTAGGCATTAGGTTGTCACTCCCCATTTTCCCCAAACCCCTTACAAACACTAATTTATTTTCTAGCTCTGTGGGTTTTCCTATTCTGGAAACATCATATAGATGTAATCATACAATAATATGTAGCCATTTGCATCTGACTTCTTTCATTTAGCATAATGTTTTCAAGGTTCTTCTATGTTGTAGTTCATGTCAGTACTTCATTTTTATGGCTAAATACTATTCCAGTGTATATATATATCACATGTTGTTTACCCATTCATCAGATAATGGGCATTTGGGTTGTTTCTCCCTTTGGGCCATTGTGAATAATGCTGCTATAAACATTCCTATACGAGTTTTTAATTGAACACCTGTTTTCAATTCTTTCGGGTGCATACCTATGAGCAGAATTGCAGGGTCATATGGTAATTTTATGTTTAGCTTATTGCGAAACTGACAAATTGTTTTCCATAGTTGCTACAATATTTTACAGTTCTACCAATGACGTACAAGTGTTCCTATTTCTCCACATCTTTGTAAATATTTGTTATTTTCCAGGTTTTAGTGGATTTTGTTTTTGTTTTTCATTTTCTTTTGGGCATCCTACTGGGTGTGAAATGGTATCTTATTGTGGGTTTATTTATATTTCCCTAATAACTAACAATGTTCAGCATCTTTTCATATGCTTGTTAGGTGCATGTATATCTTCTTTGGAGAAATATCTATATGTCTTTTGCCCATTTTAAAAAATTCAGTTTTTTATCTTTTTGTTGAGTTGTAAGAATTCTCTATATATTCTGGGTACTAGTCTCTTCTTAGATACATGATTTGCAAATATTTTCTCCCATTCTTTGTAGGTTCTCTTTTCACTTTCTTGATGGCTCATACCTTATTGAAGTTGAATTAAATTCCAAGGCAGTGACAGTTCTCAGTTCATAACAGATAAAGGCTTGGAATTCATCTTGCCAAAAGTTCTCAGAAGAAACTGAGGCCCAGAGAGATACTGTGGCTGTTCTAAGGATCTCTCTAGAATTGAAAGGGAGTTAGAAAACATTCATTACACTCCCCCAACACCACCCAAACATACACACACACGCACACATTTTATGTCTGGGTTGTTAAGGGTACTTGAAATACCCCATAGAAGGTTATCTCTTCTCAAAAGTCAAGATGTAACACATCTACAGTATTTAATACATTAAAAAGTGGACTTTCAGCATTACATTCTCCCATTAAAATTTTTGAGTCAGGGCTTGCAATAACAAAGTAAAATTGGGACCCAATCAGTGAGAGTCTGGAATTACTTCAATATTACCCATTTCTTATCATTCAGAACCTATTTTTCTGTTCGTTTGTTTTTTGTTTTGTTTTGTTTTTTGCATGGGCAGGCATCGGGAATTGAACCCAGGTCTCCTGCATGGCAGGTGAGAACTCTGCCCCTGAGCCACTGTGGCCTGCCCCGTTTGTTTTCATACATATCTTATCTACTCATGAAAAGGATTGAAAACCATATAGCGAGAGTCTCAACTGTAAGGATCAAACAAATAACATAAAAAGCTGAACCAAAGAAGAGAAAGGTGATAGGACCGAGCTGCTTGTTTTATAATGAAGTGTAGCTCCTGCCTTCTTATGTCACCTCTTAAGACACTGGGCGACCAAACCAAATGGCCAAGTGAATGGGCTGTGATGGCCTCACTCAAGCCACCAAGTTGTGATTCCTGTGTAAAGTGCTCCTTCTCCCATTTTTAAATAAATTGAGTATCTTTGTTCATAATTCTCCTAGTCCAATGAACCAAATATGAACAAAGCAAACGAGAAAGAATCAAGTACTGAATTGATGCTAACAATATGCCTGGAGCTGGTACATCTGGTAAACCCGAAGAAGTAGAATTAGGTCAGAGCAGAAGCAGGGAATATGACAACTAAGACTCCTGACAGAATATCAAGCCCACAGAAGCAACAATTGGCTAAAAATTGTTCATTTACATTCAACTTATTTCTCATATGGGCATTGGGGAAGCCTATAACAAGGCATATAAGGTAAATAAAATAAATACAGGTATAGTAAATTCAGAGCAAGGAACAGGGAAGACAGCAAATGAGAGACTTGGTAAATTAAATACAGAATCTATGAGTAGCATCAACTTTGTGTGAGCTTCCTGGAAGCCAGAGGGAAAAAGGAAACAATAAATAATTCTCATTATCAGTGACAGTGATTCTTAACAAATCCTTAAAAAAGAAAAGGTTTTTCTTAATGACAAATTCCCAAAGAACATTCTCAAATGGTTAAAATATCTCCTAATGATGTAAACATGGGGATTTGCTAAGTTCCTCTGGAAACTGCCAATCTTCCATTAATACTTTTCTCTAAGATTTTGCAATAAAGCAGTCTTATGCAAACTCAGAAAGCTACATGCTACAGCTAAGAGAAGGTGGCAGATGAGAATCTGGTGGAAAGTTCTTGTAGGTCTTACACATTTAGCTGCACAAAGTCATCCCTGAGACCCATCCTCAGGCATCAAGGCTAGTCCACACTACACATCTCCGGGAATGGAACAATTCCAGAGTCTTAGATAGCTTTCCAGAAAAATAGAACAGATACTCTCTAAGTCCAGAAAAGATGAGTAACTCCTTTTATGGAGAGGAAAAAACTGTATCGAGACATGGAAAAGATAAATCCCTAGGGAAAAAAATCCAGATATATGTCTCCTAGTGAGATGACAATAAATTGTTCTGTAGCCAACACTCAGTGAAACAGTAAAGAAAGGGGCTTTCTTGGAGAGGTGATTGCTAACTATTTTAGTTAACGAATCCAACATATCCAGAAAATTTTCAACTAGCATATTTGAAAGTAGGAAATAGAAAGTGGAGGTTTAGAAACAAGGAGACATGGTGATGTCCAAACAGAGTCTGACATTCCATTCTGAGCCTACTGATACTTTTTAGTTTCTGGATTGGAATTTTTGAGTCATAAAACTTAATAGGTTAATAATTATGTCCTTTAAGATTCTTTAGTTGGAAGCAATAGAAACGAATTCAGGTTAACTTAACAGAGAAGGAATTTATTAAAGGATATCAGGTGACTCATAGAATCGGGGGAAACTGGGGGAATAAAACAGTCCTTCGGAAGTAAAAACCCTGGGCATATGTGAGCATCTAGTAGCAAGAACTCAGGCTCAATGTCTTTGGGATACAGAGCATTCTTGTTACATCCTTGTATCTCTCCACTCAGCAGTTAAATTCCTGTGAGGCAGAATCTGATTATTCTAGCTTGGGGCACATGCCCATCATCTGGTCAGAGGAAGGCAAACCATCTTCTTGACCAGTTGTTCTCAGTTAGGGGGTGATTTGCCTTCTAAGAGACATTTGGCAATGTCTGGAGACACTTTTGGTTGTCATAAGCATGGCACATGAATAGATAGAGGCCAAGGATGCCTCTAAATATCACACAATGCACAGGACAGCCTCCTACCCCCAAAGAATTCTCCAGCCCCAAATGTCAAAAGTGTCAAGGTTAAGAAGGCCTGATCTTGACCAACAGACCCAGCAACAAATGCAGAAGTGCATTTTCGTCATGGAAAGTTGAGGTGTATGGCAAACGCTGTCCACTTTCTCCCCACCCAGATGCCCTTGGATCCTTTGACCATTTCCCTTTACCCACTCCCCAGTGTTGCTTCCACTAGCTTAGTTTCCAGCAGCTCACCCCTGCAACTTTCTTTAAAGGAGCCCTTGCTACAGGATCCACTTTGCTAGTCCAAAGAGCCAGGCATGCCTTGGAGTCTCCATCCCTCAAAAGTGCCCTCTAGAGGGAAAGTAGGAAAACCCAGCTCTCTTGCCTCAAATCAGATGTAGTTTACGCTCCAGAGCTCCCCAGGGGATCAGGCTGAGGCTGGGACTTGAACTCAAATTAGACCCTTGCTTGTCATCTCCCCCTCTTTCCAAGTCCTGCTTCCCTACTTCCTTTCTGATTTCTCTGGGGAACACCTCCATAAATCGCCTGCACAGAAACCCCCTCTCAGGGTCTGCTTTTGGAGAACCTAAGACAAAGTGTTATTAACAAAAAACAAGGAGGGAGAGGAATCATTGAGTAGACCCAAACCACAAAGACCCACCATAGTAATAGGAACCTCAGGTTAAAGACCTGAGGCCTGACTCTTTGTCAGCAGCAGCCACAGAGTGGATGGAATTCCAACTGGTTAGTTACATGCCATCCGTCATCCAGAAATGGACTTTCCTAAGCAGAACCAAAGACGTACAGGTACAAGGCAGAACCAAATAGGTTGATGCTTTCTAATCATTGCTAATACATAGAGCAAAATCACTACTGGGACAGAGCATTCAACCTCAACCACACAGATGGCTGGAAAGGCAAGGAATTTATCCACACAGGAAGGGAAGATCATGTAGAGGGAGCATTGCAATGCTTAATCACACAGATGAGGGGAGAGAAGGCACGGGAAAAATAAATGTGTCAACCCCTGGGAAACCGACTTGCTAGTTTCTTGTGTAAATTAAAGCAGCTGAGTCACAAGGCATTCGATGAATGCCTTATGAATGAAATATAAGAGATTGGAGTCTGCGGATAAGAAAATTGGATGTTTGCAAGCAGCCGAGAAAAGGGAAGGGGAGTAAGCAATATGTAACCTTCAGATATCTGCAAACAAAATCCTTCAAGTGGATTGAAATCAAACAAAGACTCATAAAAGAGCCCAAGAATAGGAACAGAAAACTGTTCTTGGTGTGAGAATAAAAGAAAGAGGTGTGTCCTCTTTTTCAACTGTTCTATTGTTTCTCTGCCTTCTATGCTGACTCTCTGGTGATGACACTAAGGTTTTAATTGAGTTAATAGGGTGCACTCTTCTAAGGCTAAAGAATTGTGCTGTCAAATATGCAGTATAAGAAATAGCAATAGTAATAGAAGAGACGGTTGTAGTGATGTGCCAGTTTGAAACTATTACATACCCCAGAAAAGCCATGTCCTTTAATCCTCATTCACTATTTCTGGGTGAGATTATTTTTATTGTTTCCATGGAGATGTTGCCCATCCAATTGTGAGTGGTAACTTTTTTTAATGCAATTTTATGGATAGGTATATAGATTCACATACCATGTAACCATCGAAAGTGTAGAATCAAGGGTTCACAGTACAGCATATAGCTGTGCAATTATCACAGGGTAACTTTTGATTAGATGGTTTCCATGGAGATGCATCTCCACCCATTCAAGGTGAGGTCACTTACTAGAGCCCTTTAAGAGAGAATCATTTTGGAAAAAGTTTTAGAGCAGACAGGGCCCACACAGCTGGAGACCTTTGGAGATGCAGAAGGAAAATGCCCTCAGGGAAGCCTTATGAAATGAGGAGAGAAAGCTAGCAGACGTCCCATGTGCTTTTCTAGCTGACCGGTATTCTAGAAGCTGACAGGTATATTGGCCTTTCTTGAATCAAGGTATCTTTCCTTGGATTTCCATGGCCTTAGAACTGTAAATTTGCAACTTAATAAATTCCCCTTTTTAAAAGCCATTCCATTCCTAGTATATTGCATTCCGGCCACTTTTACAAAGTAAAACAAGTGGTAATGGAAGTAGTGGAAGTAATAGTAGCAGAAGAAATTATACCAATAATAAAAAATAATAATAATAGAAGAAGAAGAAGTATTAGTACTACAGAAGTCATAGCATTAATGCAATTAGTAGTTTTAGGAAGAGGAGGAGAAATAATAGAAGTAATAATCTTAGAAGAAGAGGAAGAATAGTAGGTGGCACTGATGGTAAAACCACCAGTGTTTACTGAGGACCTCCTATGTGCCAGGCACTGTGCCAAGTGTGTTTTGTGCATCTCTCTTGTTTGAGGATACCTAGCTTATGTCCATTTTACGGATGGGCAAACTGAGACTCAGAGATGCTGTTTGGGTTTGTTAATGCTGCCAGAATGCAATATATCAGAAACAGAATGGCTTTTGAAAAGGGAGTTTATTAAGTTGCAAGTTACAGTTCTAAGGCAGTGAAAAAGTTCAAATTAAGGCACCAACAAGAGGTTACCTTCATTCACAAAAGGCTGATCTCCAGAACACTTCTGTCAGCTGCAAAGGCACCTGGCTGGCATCTGCTGGTCCCTTGCTCCTGGGCTCTGTTGCTTTCAGCCTCTGTTCCTGTGGAGGTTCCTCTCTTAGCTTCTCCAGGGCTGGCTTTCATGTCTTGGCTTCCCTTGGCTCTCTCCAGGTTCTAGCTTGCTTAGCATTTCGTGGGAAGGCACATGGCGACATCTGCTGGGCCCTGCATCTCCAAGTATCTGGGTCTTGTGTTGGCTCTGCTGCTTCTGCTTTCCACGTATCTGCATCTGAGGTTTCTCCAAAATGCTTCCCCTTTTAATGGACTTCAGTAAACTAATTAAGAACCACCTGGAATGGGCGAAGTCACCTCTCCATCTAATCAAAATGCCACACCCACGGTTGTATGTATCACATCCCCATGGAACAAGCCAATCAAAGTTTAAACCCTAAACGATAGGTCTGGCCTCACAAAATTGGATCAGGATTAAAACACGGCTTTTCTGGAGTATAGAATAGTTTCAAAGTGGCAGAGATGCGAACCTACACAAGTTGTGGCAGAACTGGGCTTAGCCTTGGCAGCCTGTGGTGGTGACAACTCGCCAGCACCCACCACCACACCAGGCTACCTCTCCAGAGGGAATGGCTCGCCCTGTCAAATTCTACAATTCTCTTTCCAAAAGTCTGGCTACATCCAATGATAAATGATTCCCTCCTCGTCCTCTAAATGAGAAGAAAATTCAGAGCTAACTTCCCTCCAGTATGGTCCTTTATAAATATTTTCCACTGAATGCTCGCCTTGCTTTGTTTGAAAGATTGGCATGAGACTGGTTGTCACCCAACACTCTGTTGACATTTCCTTTTTAAAGAACATAACATACATTCTTGGGCCGGACTCAGACATTCTTACACTTTGTTTTAAAAAAAAAGCTATTTATGGAAAAACATAATAATCGGAAATGCTAGATGGAAGCTCCGAGTTCTTTTTGGCTCTGTGATTAAGGGCACAGGGCATCAGTCCTCTACAGCTCTAGGAGAGACCCTCCACTCTCCAGCCCCAGGCCTAAGGACAGGGCCATGGTGCAGAGATGTCGTCCACTTCATAAAAATAATTGAGGGCGTTAGTTAAGCACACGCTGAGTCTCAGGCACGTGTAAAGCATTTTATGTGCATTTGTTCATTTAATTCTCACCATAACCTCATGAGGAAGAATTGCTGCCATCAGCCCCATTTTACAGATGTTAAAACTAAAGCTCCCAAGGGTTAAGAATATCACCCAAGTTCACCCAGCCAGTGGGTGATAAAGGAGGGATCACTTTAAACACAGGACTGTTTGGACCTGAACCAGAATTCCCAGACTGACTGGGAATAGCTGAAAGAAAGCAGCTAAGGGATTTTGGTTAATTGCAGAAGAAATGAAAACTGCAGATGAGTGACGAGTCATCACATGACCCACGGAAGTGCAGGCACAAGGGGTTGTTGGCAGCACCCACCAAAGTAAGGTCGAGGGTAGGGCTCTAAGGATATCGTCACAGTCATTCATTCATTGTTTATTCAGCAAGCAGGTATTGACCTCCTGGAATGCCCCGCAAAGGGCTAGGAACTGAGGAAATAGCAGGAACTAAGGTAGACAAGATCCTTGCCCTCGGGGGGCTCACCGCTGACTCAGTCAATAGGTAATTACAATTCAGAGGGAGAAGTAGAATAGTAAGGGAAACACCAAAGGAACTATAAAAATTGGAGATGGGAAGGGAGGGTACAGTCAAGGGAGGCTTCCTGGAGAAGGCGACATTAAACTGCTCCATGAAGGACAAACAGAAGTCAGTCAGATGAATAAGGCTAGCTGTGCAAATGGTGTCCTGGGCAGAGAAAATGGCACACACACATGCCTGGAGGGAAGGGAAAAAATGGGGAGCTGCAGACTGTGTGTTATGTACATTCAGATGGTGGGGACAGAAGTATCAGTCCTTTGTGGCGAGGTGACACAAGCCATTACCATCGTACCACTATGTCCCCCAGCTCTGGCTCCAGCTCCAAGCTCACCTGGCTACTCTCTAGTTATCATTTGACTTTCCCTGAAGGTTTTTCTGTTAGAAGTGATTGTTCAGATGGGAGTTAAATTTCAAATGCAAATTAATATATTGACTTTGCAATTTTTGCTGATTGCTCAAAAGTGACTTTGGTTATCATCACTGAGTCCCTGGAGCCCAATCACCCAAGTGTCCAAATTCACCCAGATAGAGACCAGACATAGAAGGTGGCGCCCTCACTCTACATGGACCCACGTGGTTGGGATGGATAATTTCCCCAGAAGACAAGCTACTGCCCCATCCACGCATCAGTTTTTATTGAGCATTTGTATCTGTTAGAAGCTTTTTAATTGCAAACAATAGAAAACCCAACTTGAAGTCTTCAACAATAACGGAATTTATTGTCTGACATATCAGGAAGTTCAGAGGACCCAGAATGGGCTAATTCAGCAACTCAGTGATGTCATTAAGAACTTGATTTTTTCCCACATTTTCGCTCTTTTGTTGTCTTATGGCAATTCCTGGTTTCTCACACAGAAATCCTATTCATCAGAAGATGAGTGATTTTCCCTGCCCTGTCTGTTTTTATTCCCAAATGTCCCCCCAGGAGATTTCCCTCCTCACAATTCATTATCTGAGATTTGATCACATGCCCCTTTTAAGCCAAAAATTGGTTTTAAAGAAGAGAAAGAAAATTGTGATGATGAATTTGGACTTGATCCACTACTGGGCCTGGAGAAAGTTTCATTAGACCTGGTCCATGGCTCTATGGAGAAAGTTTCATTAGACCTGGCCCATGGCTCTATGGAGAAAGTTTCATTAGACCTGGCCCGTGGCTCTATGGAGAAAGGCAAACACTGAATGATCAGGGCCTCTGCCAGCCAGGAAAAGTCAGGGGTGAGTGAGAAATGGTCATGGATCATTGCCTGCTACCATGGCCAGATGCCTGGTACAGAATAGTTGCTAAATAAGTGTTTTCTGAATGAAGAAAAGGAACAAGCAAGTTAGCACGGCTGCAAGAGGTTGGGTAGATAGCAGCTGCAGGCGTGTGTTCAACACAACTCTTTGAGTTGCAAGAAATAGGAATCCAGGTCAAACTGGTTTAAGAAAAGAATACAGTAGATTTATGGTTCATATATTTGGGAAATCCGTGGCTGCCCTGGCTTCAGACATGGCTGGATGAAGGTATTCAAATAACATTTTCAGGAATCTGTTTCAAGTTCTTCTGTCACTTCAGCTTTTTGTCACGATTTAGTCACTCTGTATAGGCAAGTTGGCCAACAGCACTTCAGACCTCCATCCTCCCAGCTCAGAACCCCAACAGAAAAGGGGCTTCTCTTTCCCAACACTCCTTCACAGCCCTTGACTTGAGTTGCAAAAGCCTGGCTCAGACCACGTGCCCATCCCTGAACCGGTCCCCATGGCCATGAGAGGGGTTGTGGGTCAGATCTGTGACACCCCCCCCCCTCGTGGACTGGGGAGGAGGAGGAGCTGATTAGCCACAAGTAACAAGCAGAAGGGGACACAGAGACAGAGCAGGTGTGAGCAAGGGGAGGGGGGAAAGAGTTTAGGGGAGGAATGTAGATTGGCTTCTCCTTGGCACTTCCCATTGTTTCCTCAGACCTTCCATCTGATTTTTCTTTGACAGGTGCGAATTGACTGAACCATGATCTGGCCATTTAATTAGTCTCCTCTCCCTGCTAAACGAACAAAATTATTTCCAAGACTCATTCCAAACCAAGAGCCCGGTGGGTGGATGGAGAAAGAAGCTCACATTTAAGTCATGGAAATTGACAGTCTTCAAATGGCCTCAGGGGTGCTGACGCTGTTTAACCTAGGTTTAGGAAGGGAGTATTTAGGAGATTATCAGTGAAGCTTTTTTTTTCTCCTGTAACCACAGTGAGAATAAAGGGGAAGCATAATTGGTGTCATTTGGTGAAAATGCAACAATGTAATCATTGTCAGTTTGGTTCAGATGGGAAAGGATGGGGATGGGGTTGGGAGCCAGCAACTGCAGGCACCTTGTAACAAAGCAGCTATCCTTCATTGGGCTGAACACATGAGTGGTGCTTATTTCAGGAGCATTTCCAAAACGGGGCCCTCCTGCACGAGCTTATAGGAAGCAACCAACATCACGCCACTCTGGAATGACCTGCACGGTAAGCATTACGGGAATACTCTGCAGTGTAGGTTTGCTTGAGACATGTTTTGGGGCCCAATTTTCCCACGGTAAGACCTTTGTCTCTGCTCTGCTCCCTGCCTGGGCTGCCTTGCCCTGGGATCTTTGCATGACTGGCTCCTCTGTGGCCTTCAGATCTCCACTGAAATGTCATCTTGCTGGAGAGGCCGTCCTGGACCACAGGACCTGCTTCACGCAGCACTGTTTGCATTCTCAGTGCATCACTGGCACATGTTCTCTGGGTTGTGGGCATGTTTACCTTCTGGCCAGAGGATGGCCCCACGAGGGCAAAGCGCTGGTTCATTCTTGGTCACCACTGCTGGCCAGTACCTCCCCCAGCGACCGGCAGAGCATTGGCATTCAACCATTTGTGGAAAGATTAATCAATTGTCTGGTTTCTGCTCCCTGACACTTAGCCACAGCAGACTCCTTGCTCCTCTACCTTTTATGCCTCCAACCCTTGCACAAGCTGCTCCCTCTACTGAGAGTGTATGTCCTTCCCCCCGGCACCACCTGATGCATTCTGTCCACTCTTCAGAGACAGGCCGATATCTCTCCACAGCATGCCTGGTCCCCCACCCCCCACCTCCGCCTCTAACAACACCAACCTTCCACCCGTCAGTGCTCCGACCTCTCTCTAATCTTGTAATCAAGAAATCAGGATTTAAGGGATGATTTTGATATAAATATCAAAATTTTTTCTATTTCAGGGAAATACCTGAAATCTCCAGCTTGTAGTCCGGCTGCCTTGATCTCTGAAAATGGTTATATTATCTTCTTCTTCTTATCTCCCACCCCTGTGATGATAAAAACCCTGTGACTAACCTTCATTTGTACCTAGTTATCCAGTTTTTCAACTTTAGAGTCTTGTAATCACTAAAGGCAGCCCCTAATATTTGTAAATGAAGGGTCTTGGGTCCCCGGAACTAACCCACCCCAAGTCCAAAGTAATCTTGATGACCGGGACTGGACATAACCAAAGGGGTCCCCCCTGACATGCGCAGTAGCTTAGACTTTAACTTACAAGTCACCTCATGCCACCATTCTCTCCCATACATTCTGTAACCAAGCAAGCAATCAATCTGTGCATGCTCAATAATTAGATCACCTCTGATTACATCAGCTGGGGCCACGGTGCTCATTATCCTAAACCCTGCCCACCGTTCCTCTAATAAAACTATCCAAATCACTGCAGTTTGGGGAGACAGATTTTTTGGTTGCTCGGCCATCTGCTCTTCTACTAAGCGCATGACAATAAACTCTTTCTCTCTTTGGAACCTCGGTTTCTCAGGAATAGGTTATTGAGCATGTCAGGCAAAAGAATCCACAGCCTTTGTCCAATAGCAACCTCACTATGAAAGGAGAGGGCCAGTGCATAATAGAAAGAGCTTCAGACCTGGAGTCAGTCCCATGTTTCAATCCTAACTCTAATACATACCAGCTATGAGTGCTCAGGGAAATGTTTCACCGATCTGGTGTCAGTTTCCTCATTTGAAAAATAGGGATCATAATAGCATCAACTAATAGAATTGCTGTAAGGACTAAATGAGGTCAGGTATATAAAAAATATCAAGTCTCAGCATCTTTTTTTTGGCATTTGGACTCTGGCATTAATCACAGCTATTTGTGGATGGCTGTGTGCTTGTTTGTGACTTCTCCTGGGAGGGTCTCTGCGCTGTTTCTTTTTGTAGTCTCATGTCTTGAATTTTGCCTGGAACATAGTAAGTGCTCAAAAAAGGTTGAATTAGACTGCATGTCATTCCAACATTAGCTGGCACTTGGGTGACTACCGTATCCCTTTTCCTAGACCCACAGCTGTCCAGAGAAGGCAAACCCATATGGTTCATGTTTCTAGCAAAAATTTAAGACAAAATGTTGCCAACCATGAGAAAATAATCGTGCCTCACATTCCCACACCAGAGTTACTTTCAACAAATTTTGTAGTCTATGCACTCTGCCCCTCTAACCTCTGTTTATCAGTGGGAGCAATAAAAAATCTACTAAGAGCAATTGAACAAAACGGACAGGAAATAACCTTTGGCTGGTATCTGAGCCTCTCAGCTCTTTCTGAAATGGGTGGATCTTCATATTCACATTTTAGTCTAAGGTCTGTTTCCCCAAAACATTGCTCAGAAAACGCAAGACCTAACGTCCTAGCTTTCCCCTAAAATTGCCAGTCCTTCCCTTCTTCAGCCTCAGAGACTGTGTCAACTTTAAGTTCACATCCTCAGGGCCACAGAGGAGCCAGACATGCTAACAAAATATTATTTGCTTCCCTAGTTTCTTGTGCACTCAACAGGGACCTTCAGGTCCCAGAGTCCCAAGGCAAATTCCTGTCTCTACCCATAACTTCACCACTCACCCACTAATCATTTTATCAGGCACCTAAGGTGGCTCCAGCATCTCAGTCCAAGTTTTGACTCTGCCTTCTTTTTTCCAACATTATGAATGTGCTACTTTTTTAAAAAACATGCTTTTCTTGGAAAGATGTGTATGTCCTCATTATAGTCCCTTAGACTTCACTGGAACATGACATACCTCTTAAAGAGTCAACTGCAACTGATTAAATACCTGGAATGCATGCATTTAACATGGCGATGAGGCGATGCTCTCATCCAGGAAGGCGATGAGAGATGCTCCATCATTCAAGGACTGCGGTGGAGTTGGGAGAGGAAGGCAGTGATGGGCGGAGGTCACAGGCTCGCCGTCCGGGGACCATACTTCATGCAGGAGGCTGTCATTTCCTTGGAATATCTCCTCCATTCCTTGGATTTTAGGCATGTTTTCTCTTTCAATGGGAAAAATGGAAGGAATAGGTCATTGAGACCTTTCATTTTTCTCATTCCTGACACATAAACACAAAGAAACGTGCCCTCTCTAAAAATGCAGCTAAGTTAGGGCAGTCCAGGGATAGTTCAAGCCTGTATTTTGGCCATTTCTCTCTGTTTTATGTGGCTTCCTGCTCTCACATCGGATGAGAACAGCTCTTTTCATGGCAACAACACATAGAGATATCATAGTTTTCTTTCTTTCTTTCTTTTTTTAAAGCAATTCTGTTTATCTTGAAACTGAACTGAATTCTCCCGCTTTTTCTCTCACTCCACAATCACAACAGCGCTGGCAGGCTCTCGGCAGGGCATATAAGGACACCTCAGCCATCTTTACCAAGGGGATGTACGTCTCCCTTCTCTATTCCCACACCTGACATTGATCCTGTGAATTTGTAAACAGTCTTTAACTTTAGGTACTCAAGTCTAAGTTATTAGCTTGATGTTCAAGGTCATCCACATTGGCCCTGCCTACTTTCATATCCAAGCACTGCCCACATTGTACTTTACATGCCAACAACACTGAGCTACTCATCTGTGACCCAAATACACCTGGACCTTCATGATTGGGCTTCCACTGCATGACAGTCGAGCTCAACCAACCCCCTCATTCTAAATACACACATGCTTACACGTACATACACACAAATACATATACATTCCAGTACATTCCCTGCAACATTTGGACAGAAGAATTTTTTCTGGTGATCTATGGAGAGAAGTCTAAACAAGAATGTGTATCACCTGACCAGATGTCCTTAAAATTCTATTTAAACTATTTCCTCAAAGTTCCTTTCCCTATAATGACTGTAAGGGGAAAAAGAAATGTAACAAAATAAGATATCAGTGGCTAAGAGATTTCAAATGCAGACAGGAGGCTAATTTGGAGGTTACTCTTATACCGGCTAGATATTGCTAATTGCTGTGGTAAGCCAAGCCCAAACCGACAATTCTCCTGTAAACCCCAGGGCTCTATCTGAGACCCTACAAAAGTTTCACCCCTAAGTCTATTCTTCAGAAACCTAAAACCTCCAGATGGTTCCTAGGCCAGATAAGCCCTGAAACCCAGAGGTACGGTCTCTCCAAGAGCATCAATCAGTTGTATTCCCCTACCCCATACTGTTAACACAACCTTTACAAGATGAAGAAGTTAGAATGGTCATTGCCCAAATGTCCCTAAAGAATGGGAGAAGGGTCAAAGGAGAAGGAGGAGTTGTCACACAGAAGATAGGATTTAATGAATGAATATGACTGAATCATTCTGTTGTTATTTCTTTTAGTCTCCAGTGTCTTAGAGCAGCTAAAAGGAAACACCTGAAATTGTGGAATTGTCACCCATGCCATACTTTGAAATCTGTTCTATATCTACTTGTGAAAATGTACTTTGAAATTTATTGCTTTTTTGTAGATACATTCATTATATTTCACAACAAAAAATGTTTAAAAAAAAAAATTCCCTCTCCTCTCTTTAACCAAAAACCACTCTCCAGGTGAAGTTAATTCTTTTTTCCCCTCCAGCCCTGGCTTGAATAGCCGACTGAACAAAGTAAGAGTCAGGTCGCCAGCTGAGAGGTTCCAGTGGAAAACCAGCTCATTAGGAAAACCAGACTCCCCATCACTCCCAGGGAAGCCCAGACTGGGGACAGGTGGGCACTGATGCGCAGTTCATCCCACTGAGAACTTTACAAATGCCGAGGTGACATATGGCTCCATCAGTACACGCACTGCTCCCTCTTCCTAGAAGGCCTTACTTTACTCGCTATCTGATGAAGTCCCTAAGGCTCCACCATTTCTGAGCAGCTTCAGGGATTTCACATATCTCCTCATGCAAAAGGAAAAATGGAAGTTTAGAGCTGAGGACTCTGGCTTAGCACTGTTACCTTGCCCCTGGGTTTTGTATCTGTTGACACGCTCCTGTGCTCTAGCACAGTCTACATTCCTTAAGGGAAATGTCTTCCCATTTATATCCTCAGATCCCAGCTCAGCACAGCATCTGATACAGAGTGTATGCTCCATAAATGCTTATTGGATGGAATTTTATTTTTACCACCCACCTGGAAGGTAGGAAGAGTGGCTATTATATATTAATAGGAACTGCAGGGTAAATTCCTTTCCCTCTCTGAACTACGTGGTATGCATGCAATAAGCGCCTTATATGCATTTACTCATTTGTTCATTGCAAGAATCCTATTAAATATTCACTATTACCACCCTCATTTTACAGATGATAAAGCTGACAGTTAAATCTCTCCTTGGTAGATTGTATTATTATTATTACACAAAGCCCTGTGATTCGCTTTGAAAAGAAAGAAGTGATGGGTGTCTTTTCAATAGTTTTGAGAATTAGCATGCAGTTTGCTCTCTCTCTTTCCCTTTTGCTCTAAGGCAGAGGTTGCTCCATCAGCCTGAGTCCCAGAGTTAAGACAAGGTGGAAAAGAGATGCAGCTTACCATGTGGCCACAAAGCACAAGCAAGAAATAAAGCTTTGGTTTTGTGAGCCACTGAGATTTGGGGGTCATTTGTTACCTCGACATAACTTAGCCTAAGCTGACTAATGAACCCCACATACCTGGTCTTTTTTCCAATGTTCCCATGTCAGTGAATGAGATCAACTTCCATCCATTTGCATAATTTCCATGAATCTGGAATTTATCTTTGGTGCCTCCTCTCCCTTCCTGACACAAGGAAACCCATTTCTAAGCCCTGTCAATGTAATCTTCTAAATCTCCTAGGTCAAGGACGACCATGTCTTCCCTTGATTGCTGAAATGATATGTCTGGACTCCCTAGCTCCCCCCAACCCCGTACTCCTATTTTTCTTGCTCCAGATGATCCTCCACAGATATCCTATGGTAATGACAGCCTCAGTCATTTTATATAGTGCTTGGAAATCTTCAATGCCCTTCCATTGTTCTCAAGACAGAGGGCAAAATCCTTAACTTGGCTACAAAGCCTGGCAAGACCTGGCTCTCACCTACCTGCCCTGCTTCATCTCAGGCCCTGTCACTTAAACCAATGACCCAGACACTCTGATCTTCTCTCCACTCTGAAACAAGCCATGCTTGTCTTCTGTCTGTGGCCCTTGCACATGTAGATCTTTCTACCTGGGGTTCTCTCTCCACTGTCCACCTTCACTCCGCATCTCACTACTCAATGTCACATCCTTAGGAGCCTTCCCCAATTCCCATAGATGACAGTGGTTCCCCTAGTTGCAGGTATTCATTGCCCACGTTCCTCTCTTTTACAATGTTCCCACAATTGCAAATTTAGATGTACTTACAAGAGTGTTTGATTAAACCTGCCTCCTCAGCAAACCATGAGCTTCACGGTCCTGGGAGTCACCTAGAGACCCAATAACTTCTGGAATGTGGCAGATACTCAAATAATGCTTGATTCATGAATGAAGACCCTTTCCATTTTGATGTTCTGGGGCTCTACATAAGACTTGGAAAATAAACTGGCTTCCTGTCCACTTGGAAGCAGGAATTAAGGTCAACCCTCCCCGTTCACTTTGTTGGGTCAGAAAACCCGAGACACCGCAGTCAAGTCTAGCATAGTATACACTCCAGTGAAGTCCTATTTTGTCAATGTTTACAAAGGTACTTATGCAAGTAATCTCATCCACTAGGCCATCTGGCCATGCAGAATAAAAGTTACACTCAAGATTGCTCTGGACATAGGACCTAAACCAACAAACAGCAAATAAGACAAGCCCACGCTCTGAGGACTGGCCAGGGGGCCTGAGCTGTGCTCCTCCAGGTCCGCCTGGGCATGAGTTAGAACGGGCTGTCTGTTTTTTGGAATGTGTGCAGATGGTGACCAGAAACGGAGTTCTGGCTGATATGTTCCCTCAACAACCAGCTGGGGCTTTGAGCATCCCAGGGGCACGGTTGGAGCAGTTGAATATAAACAGCCCTGGAGGCCCACGGCGGGGCCGTATGCTTTTCTAGACCACCAACCACGCAGTTGGCTGTACTACTGCTCTGACTGACAGAGGTCCCGGGAAGGAGGGCTGGCGCCAGCAGCCAAGAAATGCTCTGTGAGCCTGCAGGAAAGGCTTGATTTGCTATTTCAGGATTCTGATCTGAGTTCTAGAACATGGTTTTTTGAACATTTGTGGGACATGGCAGCCAAGGCATGAGTAACACAGTTCAATAATGAGCACCAGGTCTGTCCATAGTCTGGGATTCAAGTCCCCGAGCATGGTCATTTACTAGCAATGTAAAGTTGGCCACATGGCCATGTTTTTCTGAGCCTTGGTTTCTTCATCTGTGGAATAGGTACAGAGTGAGGACAATTCGTTCTAGCTCTGTGAAGATTAAATGATGCAGTGCTCACAGAGCACCTAGCACATAGTAGATACTCAATAAACATCCACACCTTATCTCCATCCCCAATCCTTCTTCCAAGTATGTAGCAGGGTCAGATCCTCAGCTTTTATCTAAATAACTAAGAGAGTGATTCTTTGAAATTTACACCCTCATCCTGACCTTAATGGAAAGAACCAAATTCCTTCTTTCTTTTAGAAGCATGACAATTGGGAGTGAGCTTTAGGGAAACCAAAGGGGCATTACAGATATGACAAGACACTAAGAAACATTTCCTCTTGTTTTTCAGGAATAATAATATCGATGTCTGCCTCTTTTTGAGTGCCTCCCAGGGACCAGGCACTGGACTGGGTGATTTACATACCTGCAGCCCCTTAACCTTGGGCAAATTACCTATCTATGCCTCAATTTCATCTATTGTAAAATGAGGATAATAATACCTGCATCATACAGTTGCTTAGAAGATTAAGCAAAATACTCCACTGCACTTGTATTAGCTAGCACTGTGCTAACACTAAGTGCTCAGTGAATGGGAAACATTGCTTTCATCCATGGATGGGCTGTGGCCAGGCATACTGACTCAGCAGAGTCCACTGCATGCATCTTTTTCCTAGTTCATGCTTAGTGACATCACGGAGATGGCTTCAAATCAGCTATTGTGGAAGCATTTACACCAAGGAAATTGGCAAATGCTACATAGAAATAAGGCTCTATTTTCAGAGGGTCAGTTATTAGCTATCTACCAGCATATACTTCTCTTTCTGTTCTTCTATTGGAGAGGTGAACTGACTTATCCAAGGTCATGCAGCCAGTAAACAGCAGAATTGGGGACCCAGTCAGGTCTGTCCAAACTCTTGTTTTTTTCTACAATAAATGTGCTGACACTTAAAGGAAAGGAAGAGGAAGCAATTTGCATTTTCAATGTCATGACAGCCTTAAAGACAATCAAAATATTTGAACTCTTGTTTTTAGTTTGTTGAATACTTTCACAGTGTTTTCTTTCACTGTCAAATAGTGCTTTTCAAAAGTTAACTCATTGCATCTTTTTTTTCTTTTTTTAAATTTTTTTAAAAATAAAATATGGAACCCTTCACGAATTTGCATATCATCCTTGCGCAGGGGCCATGCTAATCTTCTCTGTATCGTTCCGATTTTAGTATATGTGCTGCTGAAGCAAGCACAACTCATTGCATCTTAATTAACAAGCTGTGGGGTCATTTTTCTTACTATCCCTCTTTATAGGTGAGGTAAGTGAGGGACAGAGAGGTGAAGTAACTTGCTCAGGGTCACTCAGCAGAGCCCTGATGCAAACTCAGGCATTCTGATTCCAGAATTGAGTTCTCAGCCATGATGCTACAGTTTAACATGTAATATTTCGCTTCAATCTTCAGCACAAAATTTTTGCTGTAGGGTCTTAGTGGCATTCTGTTTTCTACTCCTTGAACCAAAAGGAAAATATTTACAGATGCCTTAAAATTGAACCATGTGGGCAGAAGTTAGCATGCACAAGGGTCTAGCATATGGAATTCTTTAATAGGCAAAATTCTCATTATTTCCTAAGACTCCACTTTGGAACAAGGCCTCATGCTGCTGAGAAGTTGATATGAGAGCCTCTCAGAGGGCAGCCTGAAGGCAGTGTGCGGGAAACATCTTTATAACTTTTTAGAGCTTTTTATTCGAGAAAATTTTAAACATTCACAAAACTAAAGAGATTGCTCTTTTTTTTGAGGACTGACTTCTTTATGTAGTAAACGACTAAAGGACTTTAGGCTCATAGGTTTAGGAGAAAAAGAGGCAACCCCAAATATATTTATTCCAATTCCCACGACGTCTCATGATACCCACTGCTGTGACTTTACCACAGGCTAATAGCATCTGCTGCCTGGACAGCTTCTATAGGCTCCTTACACATCTTCTGGTACTGGGCTGTTCTCCATATAGCAACCAGAAAGAACTAGTAAAGTGGATTACATGATTCATCTGCTGAACCTGCTGCAAGTCTTCCCATCACATAAGAACAAATCTAAACCCATGCATGGCCCACTGGATCCCAAGATCAGTCCTAGAATGTTTCCTCCACCTCATCTCCTATCAGCCCCTTTGTCTCTCAGCTCCAGCCTATGGCCTTGCTTTCACTTTCTCAAACACTCCAAGTGTTTTTCAGCCTCAGAGTCTTTGCCCTTGCTGTTTGCCTATATTAAATGCTCTTTCCCAAATGGTAATAGGCTTGGCTCCTTTTCATCATTGGAGGCTTAGCTCAGATACCACATCCCCAGAGTGCCTTCCTTCATGGCCCCATTTATACTCTCTCCTGAGACATACTATCCCATGTTTGATTATATCCATAGCACTTGTCACCTGTTTATGCGTTCTTTGTCTATTTATTGCCTCTCACAGAGTTTACAGAGAATGTGAGAGAAGGGACTTTGCTGTATTCACATTCATATCCCCAGTACCTGGCACATATCGTGTTCAATCAGTACCTTTTGAATGAAAGAAAAACCAATGAAGGAAATGAAGTACATGGTGGTGATGAGATCCACCTGATATCTTGGAGTTTTTTCCCTGGGTAGGAAGATTATTGTGGAAATGTTTTTAAGTATCATTTCTGAATGGAGTATAAGGCCTCAAAAACCAACTGCCAGCCAGCAGGAGGTCCCCAGAAAAGGAACATGATTTGGAGGGCTGTTGTAGGTTTAATTGCATCCCCCATCTCAAAAGATATGTCCACCTCCTAACCCCAGGTCACTGTGAACCTGACCTGATTTGGAAATAGTCTTTGCCGACATAACTAGTTAAAATGAGGTCAGACTGGATTAAGGTTGGCCCTAATCCAATATGATTGTTTGCCTTACAAGAGGAGGGATATGCTGACACAGACAGGCAGACACAGGAGACAGGCACGTGAAAGCAAGGGCAGAGAGTAAAAGCCATGCTGCCTAAGCCAAGGAACGCCAAGCGTTCTTCCCTAGAGCCTTTGCAGGGAGTGTGGCCCTGCCAAAACCTACACTTCAGCCTTCTGAGCTCCAAAACTGTAAGTGAATAAATCGCTGTTGATTTAAGTCACCCCAATTGTGTTATTTTGTCACAGCAACCCCAGAGAACAAAGACTGGGTCTAAGAGTTACCTATCATCTTGCCTGCATTTCACCTGCAGTTTGGAAAGAGGAGTGACAGACAGAGCCTCCTGTTGGCCATACCCTTGGGTAATTTCCTCCCCTCAAGTGTGGGCAGGACCCATGGCTTGCTTCTAACCAAGTGAAGTTGGTGAGGATGACAGGACCTCCCGCCTGTAATTACATTATGTGTTACTAGATGTCAGCAGGATGGAGCGGGAGACTCAGCTGTTGGCTGCCCGTGATGTGAGATGGTCTACGAAGACGGCCAGATGGCAAGAACTGTAGTAGCCTGTAGAAGGTGAGAGCAGCTCCCAGCTGGCAGCCAGCAAAAACATGGACCCTCAGTCCTACAACCACAGGAGATTAATGCTGCCAACCTGAGCTGGAAATGTTCTTTTCCCAGGCGAGCCTCTGATGAGACCACACCCCAGCCAACACTTGGATGGCAGGTTAACAACACTCTGAGCAGAGGACCCAGCTAAAGCACAGCCTGGACATCTGAGCCTTGGAAACTGTGAGACAGCAAATGTTTCCATTGCTTTAATGATGAATTTGTGGTAATTTGTTACATAGCAGTAGAAAGGTAACACAGAGTAGATTAAAATCATTCATTCATTTACAGAAATAAAGCTCCTTCACTAAACGTGTTTCCACTAAAGCCAGGTCAGAAACAATTAGAATTTATAAAACCCTGAAATTAAGAAAATAAAAAACATAATTCTTTTATTTACCATTTCAGAGTCAGTCAAGGTGTGTTAACCAGTGGCCAGTATGGTTGTGTTGTCCCCTGATAACTGGCATTAAATTAAGCAAAAAGTCCCTGTTCTAGTTTGCAAGCTGCTGGAATGCAATATATCAGAAATGGAATGGCTTTTTAAAGGGGGAATTCATTAAGTCACAAGTTTACAGTTCTAAGGCTGTGAAAATGCCCAAATTAAAGCAAGCCTACAGAAATGTCCAATCTAAGGCATCCAGGGAAAGATACCTTGTTTCAAGATGGCCGATGACATTCAGCATTTCTCTCTCAGCTGGAAAGTCACATGGTGACATCTGCTAGCTTTCTCTTCAAAGGCTTCCCCAGGGCTCTGTCCATTCTGTGGGCTCTGTTGGTTCTGGTGGCTCTCTTGTGGCTCTCTAGCTTTTTAAAAAATGGTTCCCTCTTAAAGGACTCCAGTAAGCAACCCCACCTTGAATGGGTGGAGAAACATCTCAGTGGAAGCCAACTAATCAAAAGTTACCACCCACAGTTGGGTGGGTCACATCTCCATAGAAACAATCAAAAAGCTCCCACCCAGCAATATTGAATGAGGATTAAAGAACTTGGCTTCTCTGGGGTAAAAACAGATTCAAACTGGCACAATTATCTTTTCAAGCCGGCAGGAAAAAAGAGAGTCAGGGAGACTTGGTCCATTCCCCAGCCATGCTTGGAGAGAGAAAGTCCTAAGGATGGACTATGTAGTGGCAGCCACTGAGAAGAAAATATACCAAGCTGAGACCCTGGGGCTTGTGGGGAAAGAAAAAAGAAAAAAATGTATTTGTGAATGCAGGGATCTCAAATATAAAGTGGGTGCTTAGCAAGAAAGGAGCCACTGGTGGGCCCCAGTGTAGTTACATTATCTGTCTCTGTCTCTGTCTGAGGACCAGCTATCAGTATCTTCACACTCCTGATGTGAGTCGGGCAGCAGCTTAAGGGCATGCCCAGGAATTAACCTGGGCTCACTGGGATTCGTACGACAGTGCTGGACGATGCTAGCATGGGGCTGAATTCTGAGCACTAGTTGGGTTTTAAATCTGTCCACTTTACAAAGCCCTGGCTAAGTTTAATAAGACTCTTGTGATGACCCCTTGGGAACCATTTCATCCCTCACAAGTCATTAAAATTGGTGTCTTGTGATAGCTGCCACCAGGCACCAAACATATTTTTGAAATGAAAAGACAAAGACATAGCGCAGATGCCAAAAAAAAAACCATAAGAGAATAGAGCTGAGGGACCATGTACTTCCTAGGATATTATCTTCACCTTCATATCAACTGGCGATCTCTATCTTAAATCTGGAGCATTTCCCTCCTAGGGTTATGACTCAGACTCTCTGGGCACACCCTGGTCACATTGTTCTCTGGGTCCCACCAGCCTCTGGGGCAGGGAAAAGGGCTCCACAGCGCTAGAGTGCAGAGGAACCAGTAGTTCTCTGGAGAGACAAAGACGGTGCAGAATCCAAAGGGAAACGGCTGGGAATCGGGGGCAGCTGAGCTAAGGAAGCGATAGATAGTGGAATAGCATTGGCATGAGGTCAAATGGGACAGAATTAGACCAAACTTGGGCAAAACGGTCACTAATGAATATCAGCTCGCTGTCAGCAATTATCATTTGTCTTGGGAAATAGTTCTTAAAAGTGTGGTTTCTGTAACAACAGCATCCACATTATTGGAATTCTAGTGAACGTATAAATTTTCAGGCCCCCTCCCAGACCAACTACATCAGAAGTTCTGGGGGTGGGTGTTAACCAGAACTCCAGAAGATTCGGAGGCCTGCTACACTTTGGCTTGCTATGCTATTCTTGGGCATCTGAAGCCCTCACACTGTCTCCAGGTGTTCAAATCTCTTCCCCATCTAGACAGTAACCCGGACTCTGCCTATATTCTTCTCATCTCCCTTCATGGAATTGTCTAGACCTGTCTGTCAGACCCTCCCATCCCTCTTTCATGCTCTGGTGTTAATAGTTGTGATCGATTGGATTATTGGCCCCAATTCTTTACCCTTCCCTGTATCTGGTGCCCTTTGCCATGAAACTACCCAGTTCCTCCCCGAAAGGATACTCCCCTCTCTTTTATCCTTAGGCTTCATTAGGTGACTTGCTTTAGCTAATGGGGCAATAGCAGATATGATGCAAGCAGGGGCTTGAAATGTGCTTGTGCAGTGGAGCTTGCCCTTTCACACCTCCACCATCGCCACAAGATGCCTTCCTCCAGGGACAAGCTGCCCCTTCAGCCTGGCCCCAGAATGAATCCATGTGCAACAGAGCCACCCCCGAACCACCTAAGCCAACACACAGATCTATGAACAAAATAAATGTTGTATTGTTGTATACCTCAAGATTCTGTGGTTGTTTGTTATGCAACAATAGCTGAACAGTACTATGGGCATCAATTGATTCTGGTGCTAGTCTCCTGAGCACTCTATTTCCCCTACAACATGGGCCTTTTGAAACCCAGTATCTTATGGCAGAGTAGGAGTTTTGAGTACTACCAAGGACACAGTGGGGCATATATTTTAGGGGAGATCAATTTAGGAAATGGAAAGCTCTCTACTTCCTTCAAGCTATTGTGAGCAGGGTTGCCCTGAGAATCACTATTGGATCAGTGTGTGAGACAGACACTGAAGATAGAGTGGGAAACCCAATGGGAAGCAAAGACAAGAATGGGTTTGAACAGAAAATAGGCAATAGGTTAGGATGAGAAGAAAGTAACCAGTGACAAGAGGTGTCACTTTTGTCTACTGCTGATGGCTTCCAAAGAGAATGTGCAAGTGACTCACCTCTAGCCATACCCATCTTCACCCATTCTTGTTTTTCACTATGGTTTTTTGTGTGATCTTCCTTTTTCTTAGCAAGTCAGGAATTGCAGTGGTGGTGCCAGGATGAAATACAGCATCCTCTGGGTTGGAGGTGGCTGGGTCCTGTTTGTACTGAGTCAATTATTCACTCTGGAAGCCAAGTACTCCCACCCAGACTTTTACATTTCAATTCACTGTTCTGAGGTATTTTTCTTAGATGGGATCATGGCAATAAACACTGCATGGGCTTCTTGCTTAGGGCTGCCTGGGAACTCAGACACGAGGGAGGCAGCCTGTGCTGCATGCTTCCTGTCCAAATCACAACCCAGGGAAAACTGAGGTTACTCCAGGGCATCCGGGGTTTGGCTTCCATAAGTGTTGAATGATGCTTGTTATGGGCTTTTGTCCTACAAGTCAAATCCTGTCCAAATGGAGAATAATTTAATGAGTACTTTCTGGGTAGCCAGTGGTAGGGATGTTGGGATTTTCAGTCCTGGAATGACAGGCCCAAAGATAGGTTATGAAATACCTTCTCTTACCAACCCCAATTAATTTGGCTGATTTGTGCCATACGAGTATCATCCACCCTATCCCCAGCACAGGGACCCACGCTGGCCACAGCTTCCCGGAAAGAAAGAGAGATGAGGGAAAGTACCGTTGGTTGAGCACTTGCTATGTGCTCATTGCCCCGAGTGCTTTACATAAATTGTCAAAATTCTCTCCCAACTCTGCAAGGGGATATCCTTGTTCCCATTTTACAGATAAGAATAATGTCACATGGGGAGGTAAAGTAAGTTGCCCATAGCTATTAAGTTGAGAGCCAGGGTAGAAATCCAGACTTAGTTAGAGACCAAATTTTACATTCTTGCTATTAGACATATCAGTATTTTACTAATAGTCATTTAACTATTAACTCCTTGGGGACAGGGACTGGGTTTGCTCTATCCCTGGGCTAAGTTTACATGCATTGTGAAGAGTCCAGTCTTGGCCAAAAACCTATGTGTGACTCTTCAGGCAATTACAGGCAATTTGTAACAGGCAATGACAAAGGCTCTACCTGGCAGGCCTCACAGGGCAAAGCCTAACCTCCCCATACAGATGGGCTACATGGCTAACACAGTCAAGGACTCAGGCCCCTGGTTGGTCACACTCTTACCTCATCTGCCTGCCCCAGGCGACTCTGCTGAAACCTCCTTATTGGGGGAAGATACTTTTCTCCACTGTGACTCATACTTTTCCACTCCTGGCCATCCCTCCCTACCTCACTTCTTGTGCCCAGATCCATAAAATGGCAGGAGGCTTTTGTTCAGGTCTTCTTGTTAGTGAGACGTCCCCCACGTTTGGGTGGGTCCTTGCCCAGTGGTGCCACTCTATGGGGAAGAACGGACCCCCTGCTGATACCATGCAGTAAGCAATGAAAGTCTTCACGGTTATACCTGTTTTGGCTTTCATCTTAATCGGCCACTCTCAACACCTGGCAGCTCAGGTCCTCTTCTGACATTGTCTTACTAGACTTCTCAACACTAGTATTATCCTCACTTTACAGCTGAAAGAGAAGTAAAGTTCAGAGAGGGCAAGAAACTTACCTAAGATAACACAGGTATTAACCAGGAGGACCAGGATTTGAATACAAGTCTGCTTCCAGAGCCTGAGTTCCTAATCACAGGCCTCTTTCTTAGGTTGCTAGTGTCGGTACATCATGGCCCAATAGCGCCACTTGAGAAGTGGTTACCAGGCAAGAGAGGAACTCTCTAAAAGACGAGTTTTCTCAGACACACAACAGACACTCCAGATATCTGAGAGACACACAGCCCTGTTAACATCTGTATTTATGGCAACCTTGAAGCTTTAAAGATACTTTGGGAATGAAATAGACCCTCTCCCATGACTGTGCTGACCCAGCCTTGGAGCTCACCTTTTGAAATCCCAAGAATGAAAACAATGACAATAGTAGATTTCAATGGGCATTTACTAAAGCAAATCACTTCCTGGATGCAAAATAATATTTAAAATGTATTTCATTCATTTCCCAGTGCTTGCCCATGCAAAAAAAAAAAAATGTATTTCAAAGGCTCACATTTTCCCAGCCTGAAAATATCCAAAAATAGAGAAAAAAGAAGTAGATTGTAAGAAACAGAAAGAGCCAGGTTCTATGATTCCCTGCTTAATCCAAATTCTTCTTAAATTCAGAGAGAGACATACAAGGAGATTCCATGGGGGCACATCAGGGACTCCTCATCTGAGCACATATCATAATAAATAAGAACCCCAATGACAGCTGTGGGAAGTGCCTGCATTTTGGGAGATTTGTGGTTTGTTTTGGTTTTGCCTGCCTAATATCTATTCTCTCTTCTTCTGCAAACATCACCCTACTTTTCCTAGAGGATGCCTGCCATCCTCTTTTGTGTTCATGGGACCTAGGAGGGGAGAACCTTATTCTCTGTTCTTAGGGCAGATACCTGAGGTAAATAAGCCAGGTCGCTCCAACCAGCACAACCCTGATATTCAGTGTGCCAGTCTGAATCTGTGGTGGACCCCAGAAAGCTATGTCCTTGAATCCTCATTCAATATTGCTGGCTGGGAGCATTTTGATTGTTCCCATGGAGATGTGACCCACCCAACTGTGGGTGATAACATTTTTTTTTGGCATGGGCAGAAACTGGGAAATGAACCCAGGTCTCCAGCATGGCAGGCAAGAACTCTGCCTGCTGAGCTACCATGGCCCACCGAATGTGGGTGGTAACTTTTGATCAGATAGCTTCCATGGAGTTGTGATTCCACCCATTAATCGTTTAAAAGTGGAAACATTTTAGAGAAAGCCTCCTTTTTGTAGAGCCACGAGAAAGCCAGCAGATGCCGCCATGTTCACCATGTGCCTTTTCCAGCTGAGAGAGGAAATGTTGAATGTCATCGTCCTTCTTGAACCAAGGTATCTTTCCCTATATGCCTTAGATTGGACGTTTCTATAGATTTGTTTTAATTGAGACATTTTCTCGGCCTCAGAACTAGCAACTTACTAAATTCCCCTTTTTGAAAGCTGTTCCCTTTCTGGTATATTGCATTCCGGCAGCTGGCAAACTAGAACACATCCAGTGGCTGCTCCAAGGATGGGATCCCCAGGTCAGTTTGGTCCCTGCACAGGGGGACCTGAGGCTTCTGAGGGAACTACCAGGAAGCGCAGCTCTTTGTTTCCCATCACTGGAAATGCAGACAGGGATGAAGGGAGAGACTCAGAAGGGCCCTTGCCTAACAGGGAAGGTGAGAAATGAGTGGGGAGGGACTGATTCCTGGCTGTTTCGGCCCCTGTTGGTATAAATCAGTAAAATTTATTGGCTCTCTATCAATGGTGAGCAAAAACTCCTAACTAATGAAATATTAATGAGGATAACACAATACAAAGACACAAAGAGCCACCCCCTATATCCTGGGGTGCTGGACTGGGAATCAACTATTATCCAAGAACTTCCTGCATCACACACTCTGGGTCAACACTTGTCTTACATTTGAGGGCAACTATATTTGCTTCTGCCCAAGTGGTACTTGCCTTAGCTTTCTAGGGCTGTTGTGAAAAAGTACCACAGACTGGTTGGCTTAAGTGGTAATTTATTATTTCATGGTTCTGGAGGTTAGAAATCTGAAATTGAGATTAGAAGTCTGAAATCAAGGTGTCGGCAGGCCCATGATTCCTCTTAAAGAAGAGAATCTGATGTCATAGTTTGCCAGGCTGCTACCACACAGTAGCTGGTAGAATTTTGGGTTGGCTTCAACAACAAGCATTTATTAGCTCATGGTTTCATAGGATAGAAGCCCAAAATCCAGGCATTGGCAAGGCATCCTTTCTCCCCAGAGTCTATGGTGTTCTATTGCTGGCTTGTCGCAAACCTAGGGGTTCCTTGGCCTGTATCTCTGCCTCATGTCACATGGAAATCTCTTCTCCTTAGGTCTGCTCTTCTGGTTTCTACTTATTTCTGGCTATTGGTGCCTCCCAGTCACCTTCTCTTTATAAGGTTTCCCACATTACAGACTAATGCTCACCCTAATTGAGTTGGGCCATACCTTCACTGAAAACCACATCTTCAAAAGGTAAGATTAATTTACTAGTAAATCCACACCCAAAGAAATGCAGATTAGATTAAGCACATGTCTTTCACTGGGATATATAATTCAACCAGGTATTCAATGGGTGGCAGACAATCCATGGCATTTCTTGGATTATGGTGGCATACCTCAATTTCTCTCTTTCTATATATATAGAAAGAGAGAGATTGAGAGAGAGACAGAGAGACAGAGAGATCTGACTATATATATATAGAGAGAGGGACTGATATATATATATATATAACAGTCTCTGGACTCTCTCTCTCTCTGTGTCCACATTTCCTTTTCTTATAAGTACACTAGTCATATTGGATTAAAGCCCACCTAATTCCATGTAGCTTCATCTTAAAGAATAATACCTTCAAAGATTCTATTTACAAATAAGTTCATATTCACAGACCTGGGGAGTTAGGACTTGAATGCATCTTTTTGGGAGCCACAATTCAATCCATAATAGTCTTTCTTCCTGGAAAAATTGACCCATGTTCAGTTCCACCCAGTGCAGTCCTTCTTATCCTTCAGTACCCTCTATCGCCTCCCCATCTCAGAGCCAGGCACCACTCCTCTGTGCTCCCACAGAACTTTGCCGTACCTCTGTTGTCACCTCTGTCATACTTCCTTGTTTTGTACCTGCCCATAGTGTGATTTTTATTATTATTATCAAAGTAAGAGATACACAATGCTAAAAGAAAGTTCCTAAGAATACATGAGGGAATGAAATAAAAAGTAAAAATTTTCCTTCCAACCCAGGGGGTAAACATCATTGTTTTGGTTTGCTAATGCTAGCAAAATGCAATATACCAGAAATGGATTGGCTTTTACAAAGGGGATTTATAAAGTTACAAGTTACAATTGTAAGGCTGTGAAAATGCTCAAATTAAGGCATCAAAAAGAGGATACCTTCACTCAAGAAAGGCCGATTGAATCCAGGATTTCTCCGTCGCATAGTAAGGCACATGGTGAAGCCTGCTGTCTTCCTCTCCCGGCTCTGTTTTCAAACTGCTCCCTCAGCATCTCCGAGCATTTGTATCTGAGCTTTCCCCCAAATAGTCTGTTAAAGAACTCCAGTAAGGGCGGGCCACGGTGGCTCAGCAGGTAAGAACGCTTGCCTGCTATGCCCGAGGACCCGGGTTCGATTCCTGGTGCCTGCCCATGTAAAAAATAATTAATTAATTGATTAATTAAAAAAAAAAGAACTCCAGTAAGCTACTTAATGCCCATGAATGGGTAGGGTCACATCTCCATGGAAATAACCTAATCAAGAGGTCCCACCCAACAACAGGTCTGCTCCTACAGGATTGGATTAAAATAACATAGCTTTTCTGGGGTACTCAACAGTTTCACACCAGCATAATCATCAATACTTGCTGTAAATCCATCCAGACACTTTTCAATCACACTACACTAAATCTGTCTGTCTGCATCCTGACAGGTGAATGCTCCAAGGACAGGGATTTTGCTTCATTCATACTGTAATTGTACTGTGGGACAGACTGCAGGGGTTCTAACCCTCATGCAAGCATTTGCTAGCTTGGGGATTGGGCAAGTTAGTTGAACTTTCTTCATCTGTAAAATAGGGCTCATCAGATTCTTGAGAGCATTAAATGAGTTAATATATTTAAAGCACTTAGAACAGGGCCTGGTATATGATAAGCAGTACATAAATGTTTGCTATCACCAATATTAATCAACACTCCCAGTGTCAATTTTAACAAACAAAGTGTTGGCTCAGTAAATAATGTTTTCATAATCTGTAGGCTCCAAGTGCGCATGCAGTGAGCTAACCTTTAATTTTTCCTTCTGTGCAGGCAGATCCAGCACTTCCCCAGGGAGTTTCCTCCCCCACCTTCATCATCGCTGACATTTATTGAGCTGTTATACCAAGGCCAGTTCCACAGTCATCACATATCTTATCTAATTTCATCCTCACAATATTTCTATGGGAAAAATTCTAACAGGGGTGCAAGGGTACTTCAGTGGTAGGATTCTCACCTGCCATGTGGGAGACCTGGGTTTGATTTTCAGTCCACGCACTTCCCCCAAAAAACAAACAAACAAACAAAAATTCAATAAATAGCGCTGTAGTAATGGGATACTCACATGGAAAAATAATGAAATGTGACCCCACCATACAGCATACCAAAAAAATAAATAAATAAATACTAAGAACACTCATAGGCACCAGCATAGCATCTCCAACCTGCAATATACCTGTACTGCAATGCGTTACTGCACTGTTGTGCCCTGCCCTAGCCCTGTATCCTGCTCCACCTCCATCCCTGCATTAGCTAGAGTTCTCTAGAGAAAAAGAATCAACAGGAAATATCCATAATATAAAATTTATAAAAGTGTCTCATGTATCTGTGGGAACATAGAGTCCAAAATCCATAGGGCAGGCTATGAAGCTGACGACTCCAATGAAGGGTCTGGACAAACTCCACAGGAGAAGCTCACCAGCCAAAGCTGAAACTGTCGCTTCTGAATCCTCCTTAAAAGGCTTCCAGTGATTAGATTAAACATCACTCATTGCACAAGACACTCCCCTTGGTGATTACAAATGGAATCAGCTGTGGATGCAGCCAATGTGATCATGATTTAATTCTATGAAATGTCCTCATCGCAACAGACAGGCCAGCACCTGCCCAGCCAGACAAACAGTTACTACTACCTGGCCAAGTTGACACATGAACCTGACCATGACAATCCCACAAATACAAGGCCTTAGACTACTGAAGGAAATCAACTTCCAAAGTAAAGCAATCAAGATATTTACATGCCATGAAGACAGCAGAAGATCACTAAGCACATCATGATGCAGACAGACATAGCCCAGCCCAATGACCAAATTAAAACACCTGAGGAGACACAGACATTGGAACAGCTAATCAAAGATGTCTATATAACTCTACTAAATAAAATAAATGGGATGGCTAATGACATAAAGGTAACCAAAACAACACTAGAAGAGCATAAAGAGGAATTTGAAAGAATAAATAGAAAAACAGCAGATTTCACATAGATTAAAGATGCTGTAGACCAAATAAAAAGCATACTAGAGACACACAACAGCAGATTTGCAGAGGCAGAAGAAAGAATAAGTGAACTGGAGGACAGGACAACTGATTTTGAACACTCAAAACAGCCAATGGCAAAAAAGATGGAAAATTTTGAATTGGATCTCAGGGAAATGATGGACAAAACAAAGCACACAAATATAAGAATCACTGGTGTTCCAGAAGGAGAAGAGAAGAATAAAGGGCTAGGAAGATTAGCTGAGGATATAAAGGGGGAAAACTTCCCAACCCTTATAAAGGACATAAATATGCAAGTCAAAGAACTGCAACAAACTCCAAATAGAATAATTCCAAATAGGCCTTCTGCAAGACACATACTAATCAGTCAGTGAAATGTTGACGAAAAGCAGAAAATCCTGAAATTGGTAAGAGAAAAGCAATCTACTACATACAAGGGAAACCGTATAAGACTGAGTTCAGACTACTCAACTAGCAGCATGGAGGCAAGAAGGCAGTGGTATGATATATTTAAGTTCCTGAAAGAGAAAGACTTCCAGCCAAGAATTCTGTACCCAACCAAATTGTCCTTTGAAACTGAGGGAGAGGTTAAAATTTTCACAGACAAACAAATCCTGAAAGAACTTGTCAACAATAGATTGTCCCTACAAGAAATACTAAAGGGAGTTTGCCAGTGGAAAAAAAAAAA